>PVJA010042531.1:0-17271 GCA_004027025.1 Myocastor coypus | reverse complement strand
GGCTTAGATTCAATAGCCTCCAACGTCACAAGCTTCACTGGTGGCACACTGCAATTGCAAAACCTTTGATTGTATATGTATCTGCTTCTTCTTAGCCCAAAGGGAAGTATATTCTTTCCTGTTTTTTTTTCTTTCTTTCTTTCTTTTTTCTATGCAACATTAATAGGGAGGTGGGTCATGCCCACACACTGCACTCTATAGAATGATTGTGAGGACAATATGCAATATGTCAAGTTTCAAAGAAAAAAAGGGGGAAAAGAAAAAAAAAAGTAATGTGGATTTAGAAAGGTTAATGTTTAGTTGTTTGATCAATCTTATATACCTATATGTATTAATCTAAACTGATCCGATGATGAAAATATGTAATATAACCATTGTTAAATTTAAACAGTAAAAGAATTGAAAAAAAAAAGTTAGACTTTTTAACTGTTTTGCTCACTAGCCCATTGTTTCCCTTGGACAATATGTTATGGGGTCATTTTACTTAAAAACTATCCCATTCCATTTTGTGAATAAACATAGTTTTGCAAAACTATGCTAAGGTGCACTGCATCTGAATCCTTGATATGTGTTAAATTTTAAGGCTCCTGTAACCAGCTGAATACATTGAGAATTGAGACTTCTTTTTTTTTTTTTTTTCCATGTATTTGGTATAGGGTCTCACTATTCAGCTCAGACTCATAGTGATCCTCTTGTTTTCAGCCTCCCCAGTGCTGGGATTACAGGCGTGCTCCAACCACCATGACTGCACTTGGTGGCTGGCACAGCATGCCCAGGGGCCGGTGTGGTACATGGTACTGGGGATCAAACCTCAGTCCCTGTGCTTGGCTTAGTCTGCTGAGCTATCTCACTGGCCCAAAGATTCTTTTTTAAAATTCTATTAATTTTAATGAGAAAGAAATAGCAATAAGACAGTTTCAAAACAGGTTAGTAGGGCAGTTCCAATAATTAATACATTGCATATTGCTGTCTTTGTAGTAGTTATTTAGAGGACAAGATGCAGACATGGTATCTTGTCTAAACACTATTAGTACAAATATTTATTCTTGTTGAATTTAGAGAAAGTAGCTGTATGTCTAGCCTATTTTTTTTCACTACATAATGGTCCTTCATTTATGTTGCCTTTGTTTTATTTTGTCAGAGATGGGTGTTCTATTGTCATTCAAATATTGTATGTGTGTGACTTTATCAAGATAACCTAATATAATCCAATAGTCCATAATAGTAGTTGGCCCAAGAATTCTTAAGTGTTTTACTTAGGGTTTTATAGTTTTCTCAAGCTGTTATTTCCAAGTGTACAACCAAGGGTGGAAACCAAAGTTATGCTCAGTAGGGCCATACACATATTGTGGGAGATTCAATTACAACTTGTCTGTGACAGGCCAGCCTTCTGTCACTGGTAGTAGTGATGCATTCTGTGGTAGCTGGGGAGCTGCTAAACTTCTGAATCCCAAGGGTATTTAATTCAGATCCTGTACCCCATAAATCAACCCCTCTGATATGTTTATCATTCTGTATCCTACTGGCATAATTCCTTTCATACCCAGAGGAATAGTAATATTAACTTTGAGTAGGAAGTATTGCCCAGAGGAGTAGTCGTAGATAGGGGAATCATGGAAACTTGCTTAAAGTTCAACCATTAATATCGTTTTAAATATAATTTTAAATTTTTAAAAATTATCTAATTATTTAATTAATTTGGTACAGGGTCTTGCTACACAGCTCAGACTCATAGTGATCCTCCTGTCTCAGTCTCTCCAGTGCTGGGATTACAAGTATGCGGCATCATGCCCAGTTTCTGGGCCTGCAAGGCATGCCTGGGGTCTGGAGTTGACAAAGCTTGTACACAGGGACTGAACCTGAGTCCTTGCATGTTTTTCCATCTACATATCATGGGTGAAGTCAATCACCCTACGGAATCAGTGCTTACTGCTGCTAGTACTTTTATGAAGAAAGGAAGACTTACACTTTTGTGTAACATTAACAAGCAATAGGAAATGTTTGCTTTGTGGCTTTGTAGTTTGGTCTACAATTAATTTTCATCTATTTTTCTCAGGGATGATAGAGAACACACTTCTTGGTCAGCCTTACTTTTCACTGACTTCATATTCCAATCTTTTATACTGCTTGCTAAATGTGCAGCAGATACATTTAAATATTAATAGTAGACTGTCCTTTCCTGGTTTCAAAATGCTATGGACTTTCTAATGCACACATTGAAATAAAGCCACATAGAATCAAGTCTTCAGTGTACAATTAATAAGCTGTGTGGTGTGAAAGATATCTAAAGTACCATGTTTCAGCATACAGTATTTGTTTGACATTGAATATATCACCATTTTCAACCAATAAGAAGGCAGAATGGCATTTTCATATAAAACACATTCTTATTAATAAGGAGAAGCTCTATGATTATATAAATACATGAACAAAATCAGACAGTATGCCCAGAAATATCAGCAAACAATTTTCATTCCTACTGTATTTCTTTCTAATGTGCTGCCAGTGACTGCAGTCTTTTTCTCAAAGCACAAATATAGCTTTGATTATATCTGGAGACTGCTTCTTATGGTCGCACTAGCTTTCACACTATGATGATAAAAGCAGATGGAAGAAGGTGCTACAATATTATCCTGTAGTCTTGCAAATAAGTGTGAACAGTCAAACTCCTAAAATGTCACAGGCTTCTGTTTCTGATGGTTTCACCTGTGGGATTTTGCATTGTATAATATAGCTAATATTCCTTCTTTGAAAGTGATTTTTTCTTTTCTTTTCTTTTCTTTTTTTTGTCTTTTTGAGACAGGGTCTCATTATGCAGTTGAGGCTGGCTTTGAGCTCACTTTTGTTTGTAGCCCAGGCTGGTCTCAAACTCGCACCAATCCTCCTGCCTCAGCCTCCCGAGTGCTGGGATTACAGGCGTGAGCCACCATGCCCGGCTTGAAAGTAATTTTTTCTTCAGACTTCAAGACTTGACATCGTGCTGTATTTGGGGTCCTGGCTATGAGATTAAGTCAGAAAGAAAGGCTACCTATACAACTGAGAATCGAAGGAAGAGAGGCTGAAAGGCTGGAGTCAAGGCTGAATGACTGTGGCATTTATATGCTCTGGACCGGGGAAAAAGAACTAAAATGTACAGGAAGGAAATCTGGGAGCACAAAATATATGATCAGAAATAAATTTGTTGAGGCTATAAAAATCTGAATGAATAAATGGGGCCTCCACTATATGCAGCTACAGCCCCAGGTTCCTGTAACACTCCTACCTGGTAGACAACCTTCTCTAACCAAGGCAGTCTTCAGATAGATAACTTAAGTCCTCAATTTCCTTTCTATTCAGGATTCAAATAAAGCAGTACATTGCTTCAGAATTTTTCAATTGTCACTTTCTTTGGGGGATATTTTTAAATTATCAATTTGAAAAATAAAAAAATATTAAAAATATTATTAATAAAAGTAAATCACTACAAAATAAGTGATGTTATTGCCTTTTGGTTTTAGAAAGGTGTAGATTTTATGGCCCTTCTGAACTTCATATGAAGTTATCATGTAGACCCACGCAGATTTCATATTATAGCTCTGGTAGTAGGTATCATTATAAACACAAATGGTATATTGTTAGCTCTGTCACTGGTAGAAAAACAAAACAAAAACCTGACACAACTTATAGAGGAGAGGATGACTGTGGCTTATAGTTTCCAAGGGTTCAGTCCATGTTTGTTTGGGTCCAAGGCAGGAATATCCTAGCAAAAGGACATGATGGAATAAAGCTGCTCAGTTTGTGACAGGTGGGATTATGAGATAAGTGAACTGTATCTTCCAACAACACAGCGTCGGTGACTCACCTCCAACTTTGCCTCACCTCCAACAAGACATTCAACTACCAGTGTCCGTGGGTCAATCTACTGACGAATTTCACATCTCTATGTCTAATCAGTTCCCCAGAAGTGTCTTCACCTAGTCAAATTGACGTTAACTGACACAAATAGTAACCTCTGGAATTGTGCAGTGTATAACTTAGAAAAACTAGTGGCCCAGCGTATGAGATTGTTCCTAAAAATACTTGAAGTTCATGAAATCTGAATGCAAGAGTTAGAATGGGGGAGCTTTTCATTATTCAATACAAAACCAGAGCAGAAAGCACTGTCGCTGGTAGGAGAGGCAGTGGCTGTATAGCCACTGTGTCATCCTTGGTTGATAAATGTTGAGTGAGAAGTATTGGTGACTTAATTTTCTCATTTATGTGCTGCCATCTCACATTGACCAATTTTAGTCAGCCATCCAAAGTGCAGGTTTCAAGGTGTCTGTTTTAAGTTTCCATCCTCAAAGCACTATATCTCAAAATTGCTTTGCATTCAGAACAATAGGGAATACCTATGAATAATGCAGGTTCATAGTTTTTATAATCAAAGAATGAAATATTCAAAGGAAAGGTCTGGGAATTAAAAAAAAAGTCTGCCCTGGATTATATTTCTTATCATGTGGAGACTCCTTATCTTAGTGTATTTTAGACTCATCTGTGCTACCATTGCCTGTGACTGAAGTCAGGGTACTAGGCCAGGAGAACATCTTACAGGGTCCTCAAATCCACACATGCAACCACAGTCCTTGCTTGTGTGTTTCTTTATTTGCTTTTTGAAAATGGCTTCATCACACCATGCCCTTATGTCTATGCTGTTAGAGTTGTTCTAAAACATGGAGTTTTCTAGCCAACAGAAGGGTCACTGACTGGCTGAGGCCTGTCTGTCACTCTTTGATGGCTGGGAGCATGTCACTTTTTGAGGAAGCCAGAAGACGGTGTTATGTGTGTGAGGAATGCTTCCTGGGGTTTTCCACCTGTTCAGACAGCAGAGTACTTGCTTCCACATCATTTTATGGGACTGACATAACACCCCATGAAGCAAGCAAGGTGTTCTTCATGTTGCTGATGAGAGTTACAAAGGTATGGGGAAGTTCAGCTCAGCTTTGTAAAGATACACAACCAGCAAGTGGTATGGCCAGCTGAAGGAATTCTGTCTCTGTCTCTTTCCATTGTAAAAAAAAATTAATTATATGATTATGTGTGAGAGAAAAGCATGGAGAGATGTTTGATCTGGAGCTGTTACTATTACTCAGTGGTAGGGAACTTGCATATAAATTTTTTCCCTCCCTTTCCTCCTTGTTTTCTCTTTTCCCTCACCCCAGTTGTTCTTTTCCTTTGTGTAGAGAAGTTTCAGGGCAAAATTCTGGTCAGGTAAAATAACGTTCCAGAGCAGCCATCATCACACTGGAGATACATGATGTTGTGCCATACTCTAAATACTCACATGAATTCCCCGACAATTTAAGTGCCTGAGATGTGCTGGGTTGCTCTCCTTCTATCTGAGATCACAGCTCTCTCTGACTACATGATTGACCTTTCTGCTGGTAGAGCAGCGAGGTTTGAAAAAAAAAAGTATTCAGTGTTTGTAACTGTGCTTAATAGTTCACCTCAAAATCCAATTTGAAGAAAGCTGTATCAATTGAGAGTGAGGTATGGGTTGAGTCTGACTGGACACAAAAGGATGATGCTTTAGTCTGAGCATCACTCTCACCAGCAGCACATAGTGCTGTGTTCGAGCACTAAAACATTTGTCATAATTTTTTTTTTTTGCATAAAATATCCTAGCAGTGGCTCCAAAGAAGGTGAGTAATGCTATGAATGAAGGGAAATGGAAAACTGAGGACCATGTTGGAATTAAAGAAAGAAATCACTCGGCCAGGGACAGCCCGTGCCTAAAAAGTTTGAGGTTGTGAGGTCAATTTTAAATACCACAAAACAAAACAAAACAAAACAAAACAAACATTGTGAAATGTACTAAAGGCCTGGAAAAGGGAGAAATTTTTAAGTGTAAATTTTGGACCTCAGAACCGATGGCTTAGTTTTCCATTATTTCTTATGGGAAAAATGTTTCACTCTTAAACTTTGGTGTTTGAACATGAATTTGGAGTGGAATGAGTTCAACAGGTGTGGCATCACTGTAATTGAAGCATCTTTTCTGAGAGTAAATGAGGCCCTGGCTCATACATATACCAATGCAGCAGGTGTGAACTGAGACTGTCTTAGACAAAATGGTCTTTATGGCCCCCTTACATGTCTCCTATTTTATAACAGGAAGGCAAACACTTCCCATTTCCTAAACTATCATGATGGCTGACCCTAGGATGGGTCAGCCAATGGATGCCAGGCCAAGGGACAATTGAAAATACATAGCTCCTGGGAAATCACTAGAAGTAGCAGGGCAAAGGTTTCAGTAAGAAGTGATGCAGGTACTGCACCTTGTGTCAACCACACAACAGACACACATGTGCAAACCTTCTAGTCTTCTTTCTCCTATTCTAATTTAGAATTTGAATTTAGAGGTAAGGTGACTATCACAGGAATATATGATAACATGTGTAGTGAAAAAGGAAAAGGTCATTTTGGGAATGCAACAGATATTTGATTTGCTTAATGAGCTTGACAAGTACCAGGTTACAAGATGGCAGGTGTCCTCTCTGAATTACAGCACTAAAATCTTTAGCTCTAGATTTTGAAATAACTATTTTAAGTACAGATATATTGCCCTGAAATCTCTAGCAACTACTGAACAAGAACTTACTTTTAAATATGATCCAAGGGCCTTAACTTGAACATTCATGAGTGTTACACAGTTTTAAAAAATTCTTTTAGCAAAAAACCTTCAAAAGCCACTTGAAGCATTTCCACTGAAGCAGTCATGTTGTTCTCCTTCTGGCCTCTGGTCTCCTAGTCCTAGACAACCATAATGGGGCCCACATATGTGCAAATGCCACCTGTGGCCCACGCATATGTGGAACCACTTTGCATCCAGTAATTTCTCAAATAGATGGATCCACACGGGAGGAAAACCTGAAAGGACCATTTTGTCCAGCCAGCCAATGCAAACACGATGGCCTCTATACATCTGTGGTAGGCACTGTCAGGGCATGAGTGTGATGTCACTGGGAACTCTTCATTTTGTGCTATTCGATAGACATGAGGCAGACTTCTATTGGCGGAGTTCCAAAACTCATACTAAGGCCATGGTTGTTAATCTGATTAAATCTTTATCAGACTGGCAGGCTTTCTGTGTACCTAGTAGAGCACCATTTTAATCTTATTTTGTTCTTCCATGAACTTTTATGCAGTGATAAAGAGGAAAGCAAAGGAGAAGTGACTGAAAAATTCTCTGAAGAAATTGGCCACCAGTCTTACTGGTTGGTGCATTGGGGTCGAGGCACTTATGAGAGGGATCCTGAAAAATGAGTAAAGCCCTGTTTACTCAGGAAAGAAAATAGTTATGCAGAAGGTCATGCTCTACTTTACAAAGCTGTAACATGGAGCAGCTAAAATCAGACTGGTGTCATTTTATAGTTCTGGGGACAAACAGGACATGAAATGCAGAGTGGGTTTAGGAAAGGACCCACTGCTTTGAAACAGGAGAGAATTAGGAGGTCAATATGGAACTACTTTACGTGGTAACTTGCTGTCCTATAGAAAGGGTAATCACAGACAGGAGCACTGCATAAATATGGAGGTAGGCTCTATAAAGGAAAAGCAGCAGTCCTTGTCCAAATTTTTAATTCACTTCTCTGAATGGCTCTAAAAATTTCAGTTATTTCCAAACAGCCATATTAATGTGCCTGCAGCACATTAATATTTGACAGGAAGGTCTACCAAAAAGTGACTTATGTGTTTTTAATGTTCTTAGAAAAGGGCAGCCCCATTTATCCTTTATTCTGCTTGCCTTTGATAAGAGTAGCTCATCATGCATGGAAATAGCCACACTGTAGAAAGTCTTGCTCAAGCACCTTGCCATCCTGTGTGGTCTATAAAAAGCATCCTAGAGGGCTGCATTGTGCTCTTGTACTCTCTCTGCTTCTATCAGCAAATTAGCCTATGAAATAGTTAGTTGACTCATGCCTAATTAAAGAATGTCTCTATATCCTAGATGAAAACAATTAAATGTGTAATTTACAAAATTATTTTTTAGCACTTGACAGATCTAATTATGCAGACACTGCTACTGTAGGTAACCGAAAGCTAACTGCATTATAATTACAATGTACTTTGCTTGCACAGATTGAACCCACGTCTGTAGGCTTCAAAATTTTTCTTTATTTTGCGCCCAAACTAGTAATTTTTCACAAGTCTACAAAACTTTTGAAAATAATACATCATTAAATGCAATTGGTATAGCAACTTCACTCTAGAAAACACAAATAACTACAGTTTTGGTTTCTCTCAAGGTATGACCATTATAAATAGTGTGATTCAAATGAATAGATGGGTCCAAAAATGAAAGAGAAATTGACATTTGTGTAGGGTTTTTCCTTGTTTCTTGATTTTTACTGTTTATTGTTTCCAAGTAATTCAACACTGGAATGAGGTTTTAACATTTATGTTTTATAGAAGTCCTAAATAAACTGGAATAATAGTCTGATATGCTACAAAAGGAAATCTTAGAAAATTGTTATAACCACTCTTGTTCCAGGTTTTTCCTATTCTGCTACCACTGACCAAATTAAGTTGCCTATTTCATGGCTACATTATTATAATACCACATTAAACCATTTTTCTTCTTTTCTGTAGCTTAGATTTGTTTCATGCTATGTGTTGGATTAATTTTGAGTGACTTATTTTTTAATTTGTAATTTTTATTTATTTTGAATTTTAGGGAAATATTTCTGAAATGGACACATGAGATTAATAATCGATTGCACATTATAAATAATTTGCAAACTTAAATGAATAAGTTTAATCATACCAAGTTACACAAAAAATGAAATTGTCCAAATCTAATTGTAAAGAAAAAAAATCATTAAAATATACGCATAAAACAAGCATACCTTTGAGAACTAAAAGTAAAATATTTTACTCAAAATATTCTAATATCTCAAGGCATAGCATACAGAAAATAACACAGACCATAATCCAGAAGGCAAGAGAAGTTACTATATGGTCCTAGGTAAAGAATACAGAGTTCTCAAAATGGTAGTTATGCAGGGCTATGTAAAATATAATTATATTAAATGAACCCATTTAAAACATCATTGAAGGTTTCTACAAAACAGTTATCAATCTTATGTGAGGTTATATACATATTTTTCATGCGTGCGCATGTGTGTGTGTGTGTATATGTATATATGTATGTAAAAGACAAGGAAGAAATAATATAAAGTAAGTGGAAAATGGAAACAGAAATACACTTTTTAAAGTTTCTAATACTAGGAGAAAATGTCATACCATGACTTATAAGTAAATAGTAAGTAAAAGATACAGCTTAAAACAAAAAAATTAAACAGTACTCAGAAAGTTAATTAAATATTAATTAATTAGAAATTAAGTATTTCAAAAAGAAAGGGGAAAAGAAAAAATAATAATGTTGATTTAGAAGGGTTAATGTTTAATTGTTTGATCAATCTTATATACCTGTATGTATTAATCTAAACTGATCTGATGATGAAAATATGTAATATAATCCGTGTTAAATTTAAACAATAAAAAAAGACTAAGTTAAAACAAAACAAAAAAAAAGAAATTAAGTATTTTAAAACAATATTTGAAAATTCATCTCAAATCATGAGTCCAACTAAGAGGCCAGAATATTGTGTATTATATGTATAAATCTGTGATCAATTCAGAGTACTCACATTATATTTGAATAGGTTAATATATACAAAAAAATAAACTAAGAGAAAAAATTTTTTTTTTTTGTCTTTTTTGAGACAGGGTCTCGCTATGCAGTTCAGGCTGGTCCTGAGCTCACTTTTGTAGCCCAGGCTGGTCTCGAACTCGCACCAATCCTCCTGCCTCAGCCTCCCAAGTGCTGGGATTACAGGCGTGAGCCACCACGCCTGGCTCTAAGAGAAAATTTTTGTGATAGTAAAGAATAACTAAGAACAAAACATAAAGACTGGAATAGCAAATATATGACCAGCACTTCTAGTAGCTTGGGGACTGGATGTCGCACAAAGTTCTAGTATGTTGTGGATGTGGACAGTGTGCCAGGTGTAACTTGTGGGCTGAGATACTGCTATTTCCTTGATATCCACCCTGTAGACCTGAATAGAATCATGAACAATGGGGCACAGGAGAAGTCCATTTGTAGAATATGCTGATGGAAATATTTTGCTGCTATATACAAAGGAATAGTTGAAAGACTATTTTTTTTTTTTAGAATTTTAAAATTTTATTTATTTATTTATTTTCTTCTTTCAGAACCTTTGTTGTTTATTCACTCATTTTTATGGCCAGCTCAGCTTGCCCTGAAGGCAGGGCTGGCGCAGCATGTGGTGCCAGGGATCGAACTGCGGTCTCTGAAGCTGCTCAAGCTTTCCCAAGCAGGCACTTTAGACCACTGAGCCATCCCACCGGGCCCCTGAAAGACTACTTTTGTATGCCTCTTTTTCTCCTGTGTTTAATCGTTTGCCCTCTTTGGTGGGTTCTTTCCATTCTCATTCATGGAGTTGTGGTCATTTTGATCCCTCTCTAGAATATCTTTTAGTAAACTGTGCAGGGTTGGTTTTATCATCATAAGATTCTTTAGTTGTTCATTGTCATGGAAGTATTTCATTTCTCCATTATACTTGAAAGAGTTTTGCAGGGTATATCAGTCTGGGTTATAATTTGTTTTCTTGCAAGACTCATAGTACTTTGCTCCATGCTCTTCTTGACTTGATGTTTTATTTCGAGAAATCTGCATTCTTCTGTTGAGCTTTCCTTTAAATGTGATCTGTTTGTTTTCTCTAGAAGGTTTTTTTTTTTTTTTGGGACCGGGGTTCGAACTCACGACCTTGCACTTGCCCAGCAGGCACTTGTGCCTCGGAGCTATCTCCCCAGCCCCTCTAGAAGGTTTTATCATACTGTTCCTGTGCTGAATTTCTGGGATCTTGGTTATTATATGTCTGGGTGTGGTTTTAAATGGGTTGATGTTATTTGTAGTTCTCCATGTGTCAGTTACTTGAATGTCAGATTGTTTCCCCATATTTGGGAAGATTTTTGTTATTACATCTGTCCATATTCTTTTTACATTGTTTGTATTGATTCCTTTTTTCTCATTGATGTTTAGTAGTCTTATGTTGTTCATCTTTGCATTGTATTGCAGATGTTGAGTTACTTTTTCCTGCATGCTACTTGTCTTTAAGAGATCTTTTCTTACCTTTTCACTAGCTGCAATGCTGGCTTCAAGGTCTGAAAGTCTCTTTCTACTTTCACTGAAATGGTATTGCCAGCTTGTGATTGAGGTTTTAAGTTCCTGTATAGCACTTTGAATCTGCTTCATGCATTCTATTGCTTTCTTATGTTGCTCATTCAAGGATTCCACCATTTTTATATTGTCCTCTGCTTTTTTGTCAGTGTCTTCTTTAGAAGCATTTAGTAATTTCTTCATTATAGTTATGATTTCTTTTTTTTTTTTAACCTGATAAACTATTTCTGATTTGATTTCCTCTATACTTTCCTGCAGTTGTTTCTTTACTTCAGACGCTATTATTTCAGAGATTTCGGGTGTGTGACTTCCAATTTGTTCTATGATATTGTCTTCTGCATTTATTCTGGGTGGATTCGGGGCCTGAGACAACATTTTGCTCCATGTCCTTGTCATTTTGTATAGCACTGTCTTCTGACTTTTTTTTTTTTTTTTTAACTTGCTTGTATCTGACTAAACCAAGACCTATTAGTTTGTTTTATAGGCTAGACTTCAAAGAGATTGTAAAACCCAAAGTTACTTTTTCTGTTTACTTTTCCAGACCTAATATTACTCCTTCCTTCCTTCTTCCTGAGCTATCTAGTATATACCTACCATATGCAAGAGACATAGACTGGAAAATAACTGTGGATCGCTGCCCCTCCACTGGTAATGATTTTGCAATGGTATAATGTTGGTAACCAGGAAATATGGCCAAAACCATTCTCCTTTGCTAAGTTTTTTCCCAAAGTCTTCTTGCCAGATCTTGCTCTTCATTTGAGGCAAAGATCTTGTCCTTCCCTATCTGGGATGTTCTGTTAAACACTGAATCATCAAGTCCACTAAATCAATGGAAATTTCTCCCTCCTATGAACTTATAGTACATGCTCAGTCTCCAGGTGGAAGTGCCAGGTGAGCCATCAGGTAGCAGTGTGAATTGAGGAAGTTACATACATTCTCTGCAGTTCTATTTTATCGTATACCAAATGGGCATAAGAGTGAAATTAACACAGTTATGTAAAGCATCTGGAAGAGTGTTTGGAATGTGGCAAGTGCTGCATTAACTAACGTTATTGCATTATTTGCATTATTATTGTTTTGTTTGAATCATGTAATATGTCTAGTATGTATGTATTGAGTGTTATATATCTTTTGCATTGTGATGATAAATTATTCATAGATTTCTTTATAGCTCTATAATAGCACCAGTACTTTATGTTTTTCTAATTTTGCTTTGGTCCTTTTGTTCATAAGAGAATTTACCTTTAAAAAAATTCGCTTTAGTAATATTCTTGATTCTAACAGAATAATATTGCCAGATTTTTTTTAAGGAAAAGTGTTAGTAAGATTCCAAATATTGGGTTGTTATTGTTTTTTTTTTTTAATGAGCAGAGCATATTTATTAGGAGAAAGAAAGCTCCTGTCTGAGAGAGAGAGACAGGAGGGAGGTCCCGAGTGGGTGTCCCCTGGGTTGTTATTGTGATCTAGCTCTGTTGTTCTTTTTATGCTCTTGTGTTTTACTCAGTAATAATAAATCAAACCTTTTCTGTTGATTATATGAATTTTTACTTAGATGCAATAAAGACTAGACGTGGAGTAAGTCAGGAAAACTTTCTGCACCTTGTCTGTAGGTTGTTACTCAACACTAGACCCTTGAGCTGTGATTATATTTTGAAATACCTTATCTGCTGCAGGATGGCAGCTCTACGATGAATCTGATCAAGCACATAATCACTTTTGGAAATCAGATTATGTGGAGTGGTTGAAAGGTTATAGAATGGCATGCTTTAGAGTCACGAAAGGCTTAAAGGACTGTTTTGTTCAAAGAGAGAATAATCCGTTCCACATGGGATTCAGTTCATTCTGCCCTAATGAAATGTGGGTGCTTGGGCTGAAGTCTTATCATGGAGATCCTCACCATTTAAGATAAAATACAGATTCCTGGATAGAGCCGTACTCCCTTTTAAAAGCATATTTTTTGCCTCATGTATAAGAAAGCTCCACACACATATATATGGTTGACAAAAAGTTAACCTTAAGCTGAATAAAGAGAATTAGATACAGGATTGTGTGGCTAAGCCGAACAGAGACTGTAACATTTCGCTAGGTTTTTTGGGTGTTATTTTTTAGAGAATATTCAATATGGTTTTTCTTTTCCTGGTAGAAAACAAAATTCCCAAATATTTTAGTTTAAAGAAAAATGTGTGTGAGCACAACATGTCTTGTGTCATGTATGTAAGAAAACCAAGGTTGATACATGATGGAATCCTGGTATGCATGATACCAGCGGCAGCTGGTCGCCCTTAGCTCTGTTGCCCTTGGTGTTGACTTCATGTTCAAGATTACTCCTCCCATGTAGATGCCAAAGTGGCCACTGGTTGACTTAGTCTAGGTTTATTATGCTAGGAAATTCAACAAAGTCTGATAATCTGGGCCTTAACCATCACTGAACAAATGCTTTGCCTGGAAGAAGAGATAAGATAATCTGATCTGCCCTAGGTCAAAGATTTACCCTTGTTCTGGTGTAAGCAAGTCTGTGACATAAAGGAAGGGACAGTAGTAATAAATACTCACCAGAAAACAAATACAAGTATTAATCATATACTAGGCTAAGAGGAGTGGGAATGGAGATACTTGTGAAATAGTGGCCACTCATTTTATAGGGTGTTTTTGTTTCAGGGTCTTGCTATGCGGTTGAGGCTGGCCTTGAGCTCACTTTTGTAGTCCAGGCTGGTCTCGAGCTCGCACCAATCCTCTTGCCTCAGCCTCCTGAGTGCTGGGATTACAGGTGTGAGCCACCATGCCCGGCTATTAGGGTGGTTCTTGGTCCTCTCTCTTTAAATCCTCCAGGCCTTGGCAGGTAAGCATTTTTGGATCACATTTCTAAGTGTGGCTTCATTGCAGGCTGGACATAGTATACCAGTCTTAATCTTAGAAAGCTGATGGTAACATATGGAGCCTAGGGTAGGCAATGTACACCAGAGCTGTGTCAAGTCAGTCTTACTTTTATATGCTCTCCAACCATGGTAACCTAGTTCTCAACTTACTAGGTTTCTGTTTGTCTCATTCAAGAATTTCAGTGAGTGAGAGTTGAATTCAACCTGTCTTATGTTGTGTGTGAGAAACACACAGGTTTCAGTTCATTTAAATGTTTAGGTTCTGTCTTTGAATCGATATCTTTGAAAAATATCTCCTGCAACACATTTATTGATTGAATTGCAAGAAATACTTGTGTTAAAACTTATACTTTTCCTAATCCTTGGTGTAGAAGACTGTCAAGTACTGAAACATTTAGCAATGGCTTATCTTGGTAGGGTAGACACTGACCTCTTCGAGTAAGGTAATATTGCAGAAAAGCCTACCAGGACAAAAGTTGATATTTGAATTTTTGAGTGTGAAACTATTATTAGCATTATTTCTTAAAAGTTCTGTGGGAGGAAAATTGGTATACATTGTAGGAACAATAAGACCACGTGACACTTATGCTACAAATGACCCAGCTTAAAGATATCTTAAAAGGGCTTCATTTATAGAATTCTATGAACATTTTCATGAAGTTTTCAGAGAAAATGATTAGGAGAGAATGTTGAATGTTGGGTATTTCTGAAGTCTGTTATCCTTCTCTTCTGATAACTTCAAAGGGTTTCTTGCCTGTAAAACTTCTGATAATCTTCATTCAGTAGGGTGGGTAGAATAATTTTAGCCACACTTCTAAATTTATCAAAACTAGCAAAATTTAGGAAAGAAATAGCATAAAGGAAAGAAAAAATTACCTTTAAAGCACTAAAAAAGATCTGGACTTATATTCAGAAATTAAAAGTAGTCCCCAGTCAAAAGAAAAAGTTCTAGCTATTTCAGAACAGTGAGATACAACACCTAGAATGTTCTAGAACACACTAGAATTAAACCAAAGGTCAATTACATCAGATCCCCGCACACACTTTCACTTTGTAAATGCCATGCATTTACAAATAAGGGAGTAATGTAGAGTCAATAAGGAAGTAATGTAGAGTCAAGGGGTAGCAAGACACCCTCCTTCTGAAAGCACCACATAGTTGGAGGTGTGCTGTGATAATCTGGCTGTACCTCATTACTTCCTAAACCCCTGGCAGTTGTATTAGTCACTTTTCCATTGCTGGGACAAAACACCCAACACCTGTAGTTTAAAAGAGCAGAGGTTAATTTTTGTCTCTATTTCAGTAATTTTAATCCTGGGTTTTTGGCTCCAGTGCAGAAACATCATAGTAGAAGTGTGCCAGAGGAAATCTGCTTGCCTCAGGGCAGGCAGGAAAATGAAGTGAGCAGAAGAATGGCCCCCTTAGATGGCATCCCCAGTGACCCCACCCTCCAAGCCTCCCCTCCCCCCTAGCAAATGACACTTCTGGGAGACATTCTGGATCTAAACTATAACAGCAATAATTTAGGCTGATTTTATCTTTGATCTGCTAAAGAGCCTCCTTTTGTAAAAAGTCAGATTATCTTTGAGAATACTCCCATATTGAAGTTCTATGCATGTATTTATGGGTACCAGACCATATCCTGTGCTCCAAGGCTGCAAATCCTCCTGCATGATGTCGACATGGTCATCTTCAGCCACACTGGAATACTGCCTAGACTGCTGCAACTTTTCGTAGGAAACCTTTAGCAAAAGAAACATACTATTTAGGGGGACTACCCACCCACTCAGGGCCCCCCTCCTGTCCCTCTATAGAACAAGAACTTTCTGTTCCTCAATAAATATATTATGCTGATAAAAATGAAACATACTATTTAAAACAGTTTATAAATGCAAAACCTTATAAGAAATGTTTTTATTTTGTTTTGTTATTTGTTTACTCCCTGAAGTTGCTTCCTATGTGGAAGTGGGGTGGGTATGCAAGCAGGTATACTCCTTCATCCGTGGCTGCAGAACTGAACTCACTACTTTCAAAATCATACTTTTGGATAAAGAACTGATCTTAAGAAAGCAGTGTAGAAGCAATCTATAGATCTGTCATGCTCGGGAAGGGTGACTCATAAAACAACACTCAGAAGATCTGCAGGCTACTTGTTTTTCACCCCTGTACTGTGGCAGACATTGCAAATCAATCCTGACACATTTTGCCAGTGAATCTCAATGGGGCCTTAAAAGCTTTGTTGATATGTGCCTGAGAGGCATTACCAATCAATTAGGGTTGAAATTAGTTTGGCTTTTCTGCATGAACGGAGTAGCTTATAAAGTTGGTACAACGCATGTACCTTTTGTTAAAGGGAGAGACTCGAGGAATAAGGATGTCTTCCTGGCTGCCCAAAAGTGGGATCTTAAGGAAACATCAGATACAATGAAAATGAATGTTGGAACAGGGACAGATTTCACAATCTAAACTGCCTTTATCAGATGCCTTATATTTCTCTATGCTCTAATTCCAATAGAGAAGAGAGCTAAAGGGTTACACAATAGCACTAGTTAAAAATATTCTTTTTTTTTTTTTTTGTGGGACCAGGGTTCGAACTCACGACCTTGCACTTGCCCAGCAGGCACTTGTGCCTCGGAGCTATCTCCCCAGCCCCCTAGTTAAAAATATTTACTTTGGGGCTGGGGAGATAGCTCAGTAGAATAAGCACTTGCCTGGCAAGCGCAAGGTCCTGAGTTCAATCCCCGGTACTGAAAAAAAAATTATCCAATTGAATTCTAACATTATTCACACTTTTAGGCTACAGAGATAATCTTTGATGGGAAAGGCGCTAGTATGAAAAAAAAAAAAAAAAAAAGAAAAAGAGTACACTGGAATCCTGTTAAGTTTCTGAATTCTAAAATTACATTGGATTAGGAAAATGTCTCTTTTGCTTTTCAGAGCATTTGTGATCACCACTACCTATAATCATTTCTAATATGTCCTTTCTTGTTTTTATCTTCCTAGTAGGAATTTATAAACAAGTGAGCTTTTTCACCCAAAGAAAAGTTCTGTTGGGTAGAATTTGTTTTCAGTTTCCTTCCCCATCCCCAACCCATCCCCATCTCCATCCCCATCCCCATCCCCATCCCCATCCCCATCCCCATCCCCATCCCCATCCCCATCCCCATCCCC
>PVJA010042530.1:0-17208 GCA_004027025.1 Myocastor coypus | reverse complement strand
TCAATCTTATATACCTATATGTATTAATCTAAACTGATCTGATGATGAAAATATGTAATATAACCATTGTTAAATTTAAACAATAACAAAATTGAAAAAAAATGATTTTGACAGAGGAAAAAAAAAAATAGAAATAAAGTGAAAATGTAGAAAGCTAAAGTCAGGTGGAGCCCTCTCCCTTGGAAGAAGAAAAAAACTGCCCAGCCAGTGCAGCAGGTTTATTTATGCACAGCAGTTTGATGCCAGTTGTCACCACCTTTTTCAGAGAAATGTAATTTTCTTTTTTTTTTTTTAAGAATTTATTTATTTTTTTTTCTTGTTTCAGAACTTTTGTTTGTTTATTTATTTATTTTTATGGCTGGCTCAGCCTGCCCTGAGGGCAGGGCTGGTGCAGCATGTGGTGCCAAGGATCGAACCGCGGTCCCTGAAGCCGCCTGAGCTTTCCCAAGCAGGCGCTTTAGACCACTGAGCCATCCTGCCAGGCCCTGTAATTTTCAATGTATAGATCTTTTATTGCCTTTGTCAGACTGATTCCTAAGTATTTCATTTTGGGGGATGCTATTGTTAAGGGTATGGTTCCCTAACTTCTCCCTCAGTGAGTTTGTTGTGTATAGGAATGTTATTGATCTTTGAGTGTTAACTTTGTATCCAGCTATCTACTACATTTGGTTATTAAATATGTCTTTTGGTGGTCTTTGGAGTCTTGTATGTACAGTATCATGTCATTTGTGAATAATGATAACTTCATCCTTTCCCGTTCTTAATCCTTTTGTTTTTTTCTCTTGTCTAATTGCTCTGGCTAATTTTTCCAGAACTGTATTAAGTACAAATGGTGATAGAGGACATCCTTGTCTTGTTCTTTATTTTAGAGTGAAATGTTTTAGTTTTTATCCATTTAGTATTATGCTGGCTCGTATGAGATTGAGGTAATAGGTTTTTTGTTTTGGGGGGAGGGTTAGCTCAATTAAAGGATAGAAAAGGCAAAATAGGCTTTTATTGCAGGCACAGGAAAACCTCAGAAAAAAAAGATGTGAGAATCATCTGAGCTAGACAAAAGAAGGTAGCTGCTTTTATAGTTTTTGGATTAAGGAAGGACTTTGGCAGGCAGGACATAACATTATGGCTTATTGGAGACCTCTCCATCTGAGAAAGACATAATGATGACTCAGCAGATTTTCACATAGTCTTGAACCAATCAGTAAAGACCCATCTATACTGATTTTCTGTAGCTTTTTTTTTTTTAATCATGAGTGAAGATTAGACTTTTAAAAGCCTTTTCTGTATCTATTGAAATGGTCATGTGATTTTTTTATCTGTTACTACTGTTATGGTGTGTTATACTTATTGATTTCCATATGTGAAACCATCCCTGCATTCCTAGAATGAATCATACTTGGTCATGTTGTATAATCTTCTTAGTGTTTTGCTACACTCTATTGGCTAGTATCTTTTTGAGGATTTTTACACCTGTTTTCATTAGGAAGATTGGCATGTGATTCTCCTTTTTTGGTTGTGTCTTTCTCTGGCTTTGGTATCAGGGTGGTACTTTTAGGAAGGAGTTTGGGAGAATTGCTTCCCTTTTAATTTCATTAAAGAATTTAAGGACTATTGCAGTTAAGTCTTCTCTAAATTCTTGGGAGACTGCCATGCAAGGCTCATGGGCTGTGTGTGTGTAATGAACATTGGCATGCTGACCTGGGACAACTGCATTAGCCAGGTCCTCAGCCTCTCCTTAGGAAGTTAAAGGATGGTCATACAAGCTTTGAAAATCTAGAGAAGATGGCAAAAGAGAGAGAATGAAGGAGTAAGCAAGGAATTATTGAAGTAGGTCAAAAAACTAGAGACTTCACTCATGAAAATAGAAGTCTAGCGAGATAAACTGAGAAAAGGGGAAAAGACAATAAATGCATTAGAAAAAAATATAGGTAAAAGATAAAATTGGAAAAAGGAGGGGAATGAGAAACAAGAAAAAAAAAAGAAGAATAAATTTTAAAAGGAGGGCTGGGGAGATAGTTCCCTGGCACAAGTGCCTGCTTGGCAAGTGCAAGGTCATGAGTTTGAACACTGGTCCCGCGGGGGGAAAAAACGCGTAGCATGAGCCCATGCTACATCTTGGCATCCTGCACTTGATTGCAAGTAGAGCTGCAAGAGAACAAGTCGAAACTCTATGGACCTGTGACCAAGCATCCAAGACAATAAATCATAGGTCTTCAAGCCTACAGTAAAAAATGGCCTTCAATAAAACTACATTGCAAAAAATAGGAAAGAAAAAATATGTTGCCTGCTTGTGCAAGCTTAGGCAGGTGCAGGGGACCATAGTTCTATCTCTGGCATATCCATATGTGATGCTAGTCCTGATCTTATGGCAGGCTGAGCCAGCCAAAAAAGAAATGGGAAAGAAACAAAATGCAAAAAGTGAAAAATTCAAGGAAGCAAAATCTGAAGAGTTTTTGGCAGAAGAAGTACTGGACCAAGATATAGTGAATGGGAAAGTAGAGTATTTTCTGAAGTACAAGGGATTTATAGATGCTGACAATACATGAGAACCTGAAGAAAATTTAGATTGTCAAGGGATAGTTGAATCATTTCTTATTTGCAAAAAGCTGGTAAGGAAAAAGATGGTACAAGAAGAAAATCTTTATCTGACAGTGAATCTGATGACAGCAAATCAAAGGAAAAAAGGGATGCTGTTGACAAACCTAGAGGTTTTCCTAGAGGTCTTGATCCTGGACGAATAGTTGATACCATATATAGTAGTGGAGAATTGATGTTTCTCATGAAACTGAGTCAGGCAAGGCTGACTTGGTGCTGGCAAAAGAGACAAATATGAAATGTCCTCAAATCTGAATTGCTTTTTATAGAGGTTAACTTTGCATTTTTGTCCAGAAGATGAAGCTCAGTAACTTATATCATAGATAGACAGACAGACAGACAGACAGAATGGGTCTTGTTTTTGATTTACTGGTGTGGAAAAATATTCTAATGAAACTCATTTAGTATGTCAGTTTTGAGATTAATGTTTGACAGAGTTGTTGGATTTTGTTTGTTTTGATTCTGTAACACTAATTACTTTGAACAAATAAAAAAGGCTTTTATAGTTGCTTCCTTTATCAGAGAAGAGCATTTGGTAGCCCAGTACATTTTCTCTGCTTCTGTAAATGTTGCAGGGAATTGTCCATAGTCCAAACAGAACTCATGTCTTAACTCAGATGCTTAAGGACCATTCTGAGTTTTTTGTTTGTGTGTGTATAAATAAAATTCTTGTGTAAGTGGTTTTTGTTTTGTTTTTAAACATGCACCAAAACAATAACTGTGGGTGATAAGCTCATGTTTGAGACACCATCATTGTGAGCAAGGTAAGAAATAAATCACTCCAGTTAAATAGTTTTCCTGAAGCCGTAATCTTTTAAGTTAAATAGATGGTTTTGATGTTAATTGGACAGTTTAAAATGGATATTTTCAAAACAGCCATATCAGAATCCATATCTGTCTTTGGTCACAAGAATTCAGTTTACTTCCAAAATTCCCCCTAAAAAAAGTCCTATTTGGGGATGGTGGTGCACACCTGCAATCCCAGCATTTGGGAGACTGAAGCAGGAGGATCTTAGGAGTTCAAGACCAGTTTGGGCTAGAAATTGAGCAAAAGCCCAGCCTGAACTGCATAGCAAAATGCTGTCTTAAAAAGAGAAAAAATAAATCTTATCTCTACCAACAACTTCCCCACCTGATTAAGGTAGCAAGTCAAAACTTGCTTTGTCTGAGTTCACTAAAGAAAACTTACCACAGAAACATTAAAATTTCCTCAAAAGCCATTACTTCACAGCAAATTAAAATCTGCACTCAAAAGTCAGGATTTGTGTATATTTAAGACACAAAAGTAAGAAACCTACTGAGTTGCTGGGGGTGTTTACAATTTTGGACCTAGAATAAGTGAGTGGACAAACTTATAATGTGAACTATTAACCTGCATGTTTTTCTTTACCCCATCTTGTTCCTTGCATATAGGTTCAATCTTCTCACTATTCAGGTTACTGTTTTCAGCAGAAGATAGAAAAACAACTTTATACTAGTCAGAATGCTATCCTAATGTATATTATTGTAAATAATGGTGACCAGTGGTCAATAAATAGTTTTGTATTCCTTAAAAAAAAAGTCCTCATTTTTCCACTAAGAGTCTAAAACTAATGGATAATAGTGCCAAGCTTGTCATAGAGTTTTGGTTGAATTTTAGGCTTGTCTCGGTCTCCAGATATGGGGATCTGGGGCCACAGTCTTCAACAGTACTTTTCCGCATATCCTTTAGTGGTCTACCGCTCCTTTCCTATTTCTTTTGGTTGTGTCTCTTTCCTAGCTGATACTTATTTTCAGGCAGAGACAAGACTATTCCCAGTCCATGCACTTTTGGCTTCTCTTGGTCCTTGCTTAGCCTACTGTATTCCCTTCCCACCAGCAAGTCTCTATTCTCTCAGGTCGTTTGTTGCAGGTGGGGTGAGATGCTATGATATGCTCTGGTCCTCTGCTCCTGCTGTTGCAGGCCAGGTCTGCTGAGTCCCAATTTTTACTCTTTTCCTGAGATGCGCTGCTAACTTCCCACTCACTGCTTTACAAGTTTCACTGCCAGTCACAGGTCTCTGCTATCATCTGTAACAAGGTGGAGGAGGTACTGCGGGTGCTTTCCTGTGCCTGCCCCTGGCAGGGTGGGGACATCCCAGGGCTGTACAGTCCCCAAGTTCAAGGCTGTTTAATTCCCCACACTTCTCTAATCACAAATCATGGGGAAAGGGATGAGCTGTCCATTTACTACACATCCCTGTAGTTTGTAGCCTTATTTCTGGGAGCTCTAGTTAGTGCTCTGGTGCACAGAAAGAGTAGGAAGAAAAGAAAAAAAGTAGAGGGAAAAAAGGGGAGGACTTAAAAGGAAAACTTGCTAATCATCAGGGAAGGAGCAGTTCATGTCTGCAGAACCTACCATTTGTCTGTAGCATCTTATGTTAGGAGGAAGGCAGAAGAGGCAGGGGACCATATACATGAAGTCTATCCTGGAAGTTTTGAGTTAGCCACATTATCTCAGTATATCCTTTTTCTATTTTTTCTTCCTTTAAGATTCCAAGTAAGATGGGCAGTCATCCCTGTCCATGGACATAGCAGCAACCAGGTGGGCTGGCAGGCCATTTTATTAAGTCCTTTGTGTTTTATTTGATGTATTAGTCTCTTATGTCAGACTAATTTTATTTTCAGAGTGTGTGTCTGTCCCAATTTTTCCAATTATTTGTATTTTAGTTTAATTTCTCTGAGTAACTCTGAATGAGGCTCCTCCTCTGTCCAGCCATGTTGTTTCCTTAATGGTGTATTTTCAAAGAACTGAAGTTTTTAGTACTGATGGTTAGAAAGGTATACTCTTGTGTTTTCCTATAGAAATCATATGTTTTAACTTTTATATTTAAATCTGTGATATATTTTGAATTATCTTTTGAGGTAGGGCTCAAGTTTTGTTTTGTTTTTTTCATGTAGATAACAAATTATTCCAGAATCATTTCTTCAGGAAATTATTTAAAAGTCTATGCATATATATCCACATAGATGTATGGATTTCTATTCCACTGATCTATATGTCCATTTTTTCACCAGTAATACACAATATATCCTGTATTTTTTTTCTTTTTTGGGGGGAGTGGGGGGACACCAGGGTTTGAACTCGTGACCTTGCACTTGCCAGGCAGGCACTTTACACAGTATAGATTACTTGAACTTTATGGTAAATCATGAAATCAGCTAGAATTAGGCTTTTCCTACAAGCATATGCCTGGATCCCAGCATTTGAGAGGCTGAGGTGGGAAAATTGCAAATTCAAGTTCTACCTGTGCTTACGTAGCAAGAACTTTTCCCAAAACAGAAAAGAGCTGGTAACATAGCTCTAGTATGAAATCTTTGTTCAATCTGAAGCACCATCAAAACAAACACTAAAAAAAAAAAAAAAGAAAGAAAGAAAGAAAGAAAGAAAGAAACCTTTTGGCTATCCAGAGTTCTTTACATTTTAATTCAGTGTATTAATTTCTACTAAGGAGATCTAATTATGATTTGATCAATTTGGGGAAACTAACATCCTGAAAACATTGATACTTCCCATACATTAAAATAGTATCTCCCTAGGCCGGGCATGGTGGCACACGCCTATAAGCCCATCACTTGGGAGGCTGAGGCAAAGAGGATCTGTGCAAGTTTGAAACCAGCCTGGGCTACAAAAGTGAGCGCAAAGCCAGCCTGAACAGCATAGTGAGAGACCCTGTCTCAAAAAGACAAAAAAAATAAAAAATAAAAATAAAAATAAAATACAATAGTATCTCCCTATGTTTATTTAGCTCTTTTTAAAGCAGTTTGGTAATGCCATTGGCTTTACACATTTTTCACTGAATTTAATGGTATTGTATTATATGGAGCATACTAACTTATTAATTACTAATACTAATCCATATACTAATTTATATTACAATTTACTAATTTCCCATATTCTACCAGCTTTTGTTTTTATTTTGTTTACCATTTTGTAACTTTCTTAGCATATTAATATTTATAATCACATTGTGTTTAACAACTTTATGGCTTTCTAGATGTTACATCTTTTCCTTTATCTTCTTCATTTCATTATTTAGGTCTCTAGTAAACATAAAATAGAAGCAGTTAAAAAAAATCCTTGCAGTGGTCTCAGTCTTTGGAAAAGGCATCCAGTGAGTCAGCAATAACAAATAATAGATGTTTGGTAGGTGTTCTACATTAGCCTATTTCCTATTACTTTATCGTTGTATCTGAGGCAAGCTAACTGGAAGGAGAAATATATTTAACTTAACAGTTTTGGAGTTTGAAAGTCTGAAGAGTATAGTACTGGTTTTGGCAAGGACCCAGTAGCAGATGGGAGCACATGTGGGGAAAGGAGGTCACTTTGCAAAATCGGAAGCTGAAGAAGACTGGGATCCCACAGTCCCTTCCAAGGTCATTCTCCCAGCTGATAAAAGGTCCTCTCACCAGGTTCCTATCTTTTAAAGGTACCATAGCACTTACCAGTACCACTACTGTCTCAGTTACTCTTCTCTTGTTGCTGGGACAAATATCCGACATCCAAAATGAAAGAAGGAAAGGTATATTTAGCTCAGTTACTGGAGGTTTCAGTCCATATTCAGCTGGTTCCAAGGCAGAGGGGCGTAAGGCAGAGAGCAACAGTTTATGGCAGCAGAACAACAACAATGGCAACCAAGAAAGTGTCTTCTTTCTGTCTCTCTTACATTACATTCAGGTTCTCTGCCTCAGGATATCCTACCTTAGACCACACCTGTAATCCCAGCAGTATTCAGACCCATAATCTCATCCTTGGATCACCCATTATCCATAATTCCAGTGAATCATAATTAAGCTCAAACTCTAGAAGTCCCTGCCCTAGAAGTCCCTGCCCGATGACCTTATGAGGCTTTCGGGGGACAGCTAAACACAAACCATAACAACTATTCTGGGAACAAGCTCCTAACAAATGAACTTTGTGGGAATAACCACATTAAATTATGACATGCTCTTCATCAGATCAAAATAGTTGACCTTTTAGTACTAGTTTCCAAGAAGTTTTATAAATATTTATTTTGTCTATGTTTGTCTATATAATCATATGGTTTTTATATTGTATTCTTTTATGTGATCACTGACCTGAACTTAATACTAGGTACTAATACTAATACTAATACTAGGCCATCATATAGTACCATTTATATATTGCTGGATTTATTTTTGCCTAATATTTTGTTAAGGATTCTTATGTCATATATTTAGGTGAGATATGACTTAATATTGTTTCATTATAATCAAATCTTCATATTGATAAAATATGGAATATTTCACATTTTCATAAAATGTGTTAAGAAATGTTCTGTCCTAAGCTGGGTGTGGTAGCACACACCTGTAATCCGAACATTTGTGAGGCTGTGGAAGGAGGATCTGTGTGAGTTTGAGACCAGCCTGGGCAATAAAAGTGAGTTCAAGGCCAGCCTAAACTACATAGTAAGACCCTTTCTCTCAAAAAGACAAAAATGGTTTGTATTTTAGTGAAGTGTCTACAGGTATTCAGGGTCTTACTACTAGATCAGACTCATGATCATAGCGATAGCGTAGTAATCCCAGCCTCCCAAGAGCTGGGATTACAGGCACACACCACCACACCCAGTCTCAATTGCTGTCTCAGCTTGGCCAGGGGAGGGGTGGGGTGGGGGGGTGGGGGGGGTGGCACAGCAGGGCCAGGAATAGAACCCATGGCCCCAGTGCCTGCTTGCAGGTGTTTTAATCTGCTGAGCTATTTGGCTGGCCTTACTTGAGTTAATGTTAACAAATTATATTTTTAAGACATATATGCATTTCATTTTATCTGTTATTAAATATATTGGCATAAAGTAATTTACCTTTACTATTCTCTTACTATGGATAAGTGTAGCATCTTTTCATAGCGGCATGCCATCTATAATTTGGAATAGGGGTATAAAAATTTTATAAATGTTTTCAAGGGACCACCTTTTTTGTTTCTTTTCAGATTTTTATTATTTGCCTGTTTGTTTTATTTTTTTTATTTTTTTTATTTTTATTTATTTATTTATTTATTTATTTATTTATTTGTCTTTTTGAGATAGGGTCTCACTTTTGTAGCCCAGGCTGGTCTCGAATTTGCACTGATCCTCCTGCCTCAGCCTCCCGAGTGCTGGGATTACAGGCATGTGCCACCACGCCCGGCTTATTTGCTTGTTTCATATGGTATCTAGTTTACTCTTCCTTTTTTAGCAGCAATTTTCCTTCAAAGAACTGCTTAAAATTTTTTTCTTTTTATTAACATCTATTAATTACTATTTTAACCTATTATAATTTATTCAAAAGATTATTAAATAAGATTCAAATACTTGGTAACTTTTGTATTCTGTTTGTTTTCTTTTACTCTTGTTTTAATTTTATTTTCATTGATGTTTTGAGAGGGAGTCTTGCTACTTGGTCCCGGGTGACCTGACTATAGCCATCCTGGCCTTGTACTCTCAGTCCAATTGCCTCAGCCTCCCAGAAATTATGTGTATGTGCCACCATGCAGCTTACCTAATTTGTTTTTTATTATTAGTGTAACTCTGTTGTGGTCATATTACATATTCTATTAACTTTAACTTTTTTGAAGTATATTAAAATGTACTTTATCATTCAATATATGATCTATCTTGGTTTGTGTCAGATCAAATTAATTATTGTTTTATTCTTTAACCTGTTTATTTCTTTTGTTGTGTTTTTTGGTCTCTTTTGTCTTACTGATGTCAAGGGAATGCTAAAATTTCAGGATATTATTTGGATTTTTCCTCCTTTTTCTTTTAGTGTTATCCTATTTTATTTTGTTTTGACTTTGGTGCTGAGAGTCAGACTCAGGACTTTATGTTTGTCAGACCAGCACTGTGCCACTGAACTATATCCCCAGTCCAGTATTGCCTTGTTTTGAAGCACTATTTTAGATGCATATGCATCTTTAATTTTCATGTCTTTCTGATAAGTTATCCACATTATCATGATATATTTTAAAGGTGACTTGTAAGAAACACATGCTTGTATTCTGTATTATCTCTAGTCTTGATAACATATTCCATTTTAGTGCATAATTCACTTAAATTTAGCTTGATACTGTTAGATTTAGGCCTACTGTTTAACTTTTCATTTATCTTTTCTGTTAATCTTTTTTATTTTTTTATTTTTAGTACAGGATCTACACAGATCTGACTCATAGTGATCCTCCTGTTTTCAGCCTCCCAAGTGCTGAGATTAAAAGGGCATGCCACCATGCCCAGTCTTAGTCATTGTCTCCATGCGCCCTGGGGATGGGCTGGCAAGGCACACCAGAGATTCAACTCCAGTCCCTGCTTTTGCCTAAGCAGGCGCTTTAGTCCAATGAACTGTCTAACTGGCCCTTCTGTTATGTGTGCATGTGAGTTATGGGCTGTTAGATTTTGTATCTGGAAGTCTCCCCAAAGTGCAATCATGCAGTCATAGGGCCCTAGTCTTTTGGTTGTGGCTGAATCAAGACTTTGTGTTTGGTTCATTATCTAGTGCTGGGATTGGCAGTGGAAATGCTACACCAGCTCTTGGTCGGGTAACCTAGATACAATATAAGGAAATAAAAGAGGCTTGTTTCTCCTTTTGCTCTTGCTTTTATATCTTCCCCACCATGATACTGTAACTGTTGCCCCTTTGCCACACACCCTGCCTTGAAGCCAGCTGACTATGGACTGAAAACTACAAACTATGAGCTAAGTAAACCTTTCTTTCCTTAACTTTTGGCATCAGATATTTTGTCTCAGCAATGAGAGAAAATTAATTAATATTTTGAAGACCCAGGACCTTTATACTAAGTATTCCCACTCCTTTTTATTTGTTTATTTTGACACTGGCTCTCCCTAAGGCACTAAGTTGGCCAATCTGAGCTGGAACTTCTAAACCTTCTTTCTAAGCCTCAGCCTGGCAGAGTTGTGGAATTACAGATATGTGCCACCGCTACTGCTGTTTGTGTACTTATTTGGTTGTTTTGTTGTTGCTGTTGTTTGAGAGGATACTTTTTCAGTTCTACATATAACTTACCTAATACAATATCATTATTTTTGCTTTGAGCATTTAACTGTTCATCATGTGTGTGTGTGTGTGTGTGTGTGTGTGTGTGTGTGTGTGTGTGTATGCATGTGTGAACTGTACCCAAAACTTCTCAATGAGCTATATTCCCTGCCCTTTTTTATTTTTGAGTTAGCATTTCATGGTGTTGACTAGGACAGCCTCAAACTTAAGATCCTGCCTCAGCCTCCCAAGTAGGTGGGAGTTTGGTCACACAGCACCATGCCAAGCATTGTATAATTTTTTAAAAAATTAAAATAGGTGTTTAAAACTATAGCCTTTTATATTTATCTACATACATTCTATTCCTGAGGCTCTTTATTTATCTATATAGATTCAGATTTCCATCTGGTGTAATTTGAAAAGTATGATTTTTTTTTTTTTACAATGCAGGTGTGCTGATAACATTCCTGTTTTTGTTTGAAAAATTTATTCTTACTTCATTGTTGAGGGATATTCTCTGAGACATAGAATTCTGAGTTGACAGGTTTATTTGTTCTTTCAGCATTCTAAAGAACCTGCTCTATTGTCTTCTTGTTTTAGACAGGTTAACTATTAAGTTAAAAAAAATTTAATCAGATTTGCAAAGTATTCTTTTTAAGGATATAGTCATTTTAAGGATATAATTCTTCCAGGGTTTCTTAGGCCCATTCTCAGTCACTCATCTTTGGGGGCTGTACATATGCTTGTTAGACAGTTCAGTATTATGTCTAAGATCTCTAAGACTCATATCATTTTTTTCTTCCTATTTTTCTCTGTTCTTCAAATTAGAATCTATTGAGAATAGCTGTTCTCTATTCTTCAAATTAGTTGTCATAAAATTCACTTATTCTTTATCCTTTATCTTCATTTTCAATTCTTTATTTTAGTCATATCTACTTTTTACTCCTAGAATTCCACTGATTGTATTTAGAATTTAATTCTTTTTGCTGAAAGTGCCTCTTTTTTCATTCATGAACACTGTGTTTTCTTTATATACATCAAACTGTAAATGCTCCTTGACTTGTGATAGGGTCACACACTATCATAAACACATCAGAAGTTAGACATTCTTAATTCAAAAATTTATTTGACTAACTTACCAAACATCACAACTTAGCCTAGCCTGCCTCATAGGTGTACACAGACATCTAATGTGAAGCCTTATATTATAATTAAGTTTTGAATATGTCATGCAATTTTATATATATATGTATGTACAATATATATAACAAATAAATATATATGGCAATTGAAATTGGGAGTGGTGGTGTGCACCTGTAGTCCCAGCAATTGGGAAGCTAAAGAACAGAAGAATATTATGATTCCAATCACATAGTGAGACCCTGTAGACTCTGTACTAAATACATTAAAAAATTAAAAGAAATCACCTCCCTATCCCACTTGAGAACTACCAGAACTATAGTAATATGAAACTTTGTCCAACTCCTAATGTGGAACTAAATAGGTAAGAGCATTAGAGGAAAAGGAAATGACAAATCAGTGTTTCCCGTGAACACAGATTTATTTTTAATCTTAACAAAACATTAAAAGTCCAAAATACAAAAAGCATAATACAGCTTGACTAAGTCAGTTCAAATATTTGAAAATCAGTCCGTGTAATTTTCCACATCAACATAATAAAAACGTTTAAAAAGGAAAACTTCATCTGAAGGGAAAGCATTTGATGTAATTTATCTAGCATTCATTCATTATGGAGGGGAGGGATTGCCTTCTCTGTAAACTAGAATGCCCAATAAAGGGTAATGAAAAAGTTGTGTCTCTTTAATGGTGAACACTGTAAGGAATAAGGTAAATTGTATGAGAGAATCTAACAAGTACAATCAGATAGGAAAAATACTGGAAATAAATAAAATTGTCTTTATTTTTAGATAACTTCATTCTCTATGTCTTGTGGAACCTACAGAATTTATAGAATTATTCAGTGAATTTTAACATAAGCAGAAAATACCAGTTCTTTAGAAAAATCTATTTTATTTCTGTATTACAATAGTAACTAACATTTAAAGTTTTAAAAAACACTTACAATTTCAAAACCACAAAATACCCAATGACAAAGCTAACAAAAGAAGTACAAAAGCTAATAATATCTAAAAATAAACTAAGAATATCAAGTTCATATTAACAGAAGAATTAAAAAGTGTCTACAATAATAACTACATAATACTGCCTAGGCAAATTTAGGAAGACTTCAGAAAGCAAAGATATGTTCTTAGATTTGAACATTCAGTATTGTTAAAAATATCTTTTTGAAGTTGAAGGTTAGACTCAATACAGTTTCAAAATATCATACTGTTTCATAGAAATTAGCAAACCTGTGCTGAAATTTTATGGAAATGTGAAGGTCCCAGAATAGCAATGATAATCTTTGCTGTTCTAGAAGAACACATTGAAAGGCTTACAGTTCCAAGTATGTTAAAGTTTCATAGTCAACATAGATTAGCACACTAAATAAATAAATAGATCAATAGAAAAGAATAGAATCCAGAAACAGACATACTCGCACATATGTGCAACTGCTTTTTAATAATGATGCCATGCAATTCAGTAATGCTAAGTATCCTGGATATAGATATGGAAGAGAAATGAACTCTGATTCCTACCCACTTCACAGCCCAAAATTATTTTGATATTGAAGTATGGAGTCCAATTGCTAAGAGAAGGGCATCCACACAGGAGGAGAGCTTGATGTAGAGTACCATAAATTTTTCAGCCTCGAGGCCTTCTGTACTGAGAACTATGCTGTGTTAGATGTTCAAGATTTTGAGAACAACGAGGAGGGTATCGAGATGGAGGTTGGCCTTGTATTGAAGTCTTATTGCTGAGAGGTTTAATGAAGGCTTCCTGATAGTGTGGGTGGCCCAGTCTGAGACAGGAGGGGATAATTTTGTAGGGGAAGAATGATAGTTTTTCTTCCCTTCCCATAGGTTTTTATTTGGAACTAACCCTTGTTGACAAAAGATGTTAACAACAGAAAAATAAACATAAATTTATAAACATGCATATTTCATATATATAAATTTCATTCACACGGAATAAGTAGTTTTCAGTTAAATTCTACTTAGCTTACATATTATCTTAAAGGACAGTAAAACTATAGAGAAATGCCAAGACAGAAAAAAAGCATTCAGAAAAAAACATTTATGAGCCACAAGTTGGGGAAAGAAAAATAAAGATCACTTAATAAAGCTTGTTAATATAGATTCCCCTGGTATCATCTCTAGATGAAGAAGAGTCTAAAGGTAGTCAGCCTGTTCTCTCTAGTAGAGAGAGGCAAGAGCAAGATGATGTTTATCTTTATAAAGCTATGCCTTGCTTTAGACAAGTAGAGGAAAGCCAGAGTTTTCTGTATTATTTTACTTCCTTTTGATTGTCCACAGTTTAATAGCCTTCCATATTTTCGAGTTATAAGTTTATACAGAGTTACGTTGAACCTCCTCTTACAATATTCCCATGGTTTTGGCATCAAATGCACTCAAATACACATAGCATAAAAAACCAAAAAAAAAAAAACCTCATTGATTTATTGTCATCTTCCATATGTGTTGGACCATAAGGTTGGCCTCCACTACTATTTATCAGTGTATACTTGCCTTGACCTCCAGTCTGCTGCGCCATCCCAGTAAAATTCTAAACCCAGATCTAGTTCTTAGACTGCTCTCTTTGTATTTATAACTGTATACCTAAACCCTGCTACAAAGTTATGATTTCTAATTCTGTCAGGCACTTAGCATTTTAGGACTATCTTTCTCTTGTCATTTCTAAGACCTTCCAAACCTTCATTTCTTTTCATTCATTCATTCTTTCATTCATTCATTCATTCATTCATTCATTCATTCATTTATAAGGGAATAGTCTACATGGTGGTCAGGGTCTCACTACTATACCAGACTTGTAGTGATTCTCTTGTTTACAGCCTCCCAAGAGCTGGGATTATAGGTGCCACCATGCCCAGTCTCAATTACCTTCTCAGCATGCTGTGAGGGCAGGGCCAGCATATTGAACCCCCAGCCCCTATGCCTGCTTGCAGGTGCTTTAATCTGCTGATCTATTTTCATTTCCCTTCTTAAAACACATTTCTGTCACAAGAATGATTTTTGCCTCCTGCACTAAGGAATTAAAGCATTTATTTCCTCAGTTCATTCTCATCCCCTCAGTACCCCTAAAATCAGTCAACTAACTATCATATTACTACAGTGACTGGTAAGTTGCTTTCTTGAAATATCTTCTCCATAATCACCGCATGTTACAGTTAACTTCTACCTCCCTAAGTCTCCTCTGTGTGGATTCTCCATCCAAAAATGTCAGTCACCCATGACTCCTTTCTCACTCTCACTTGTCATGTTTAAGAACTCAAGTTCTGCCAGTTTTTCTAATTTTTATTTTACTCTATTCACATAGGTAGTATAAAATGTTTACTTTCTTGGTAGGAAGTTGACACACATAATATATCTTGATTTCTTTTTTCACCCCTTTCCCTCTCCCCCCTCCTCTTTGTCCCCTTCCTCTCTTTGTTCCCTTCCTCTCTTTTATGTCTGTGTTTACAGTATCTAATATTTACAGTCTTTGTGCAGGGCCGGTACATGTACACAGCACATCCCAATTTCTTCCTTATATTCCTTATCCTCTCTCTCCCTGCCTTTTTGTTCTACCTCTTAATCTACTTTTTTTTCAATTTATAGTATATCCCCATTTCCTATTGCCTATCTTTTATTTTGCTTTTTATTTTTACACTTCCAGTTTTACGTTAAAAGTTGTCTTAAAGTTGCTTCTTTTCATCCTTATTACTGTTTCTCTATTTGGAGCTGGTTTAGCAGACTTCTAGCTCATTCAGTTTCTCATACTCTGTTCTCTAAACTGTACTTGAGAAATTTTTTTATAAATTCAAGTTGGATATGTAATTTGTCTCCTTAGAGCCCTTCAGTGACTCTACCATACATATGAGATAGAGTTCAAGACCCTTCATATGAAAAACAAATCCTTTCATTATCTGGCGTGTCTGATCTCATCAGCTTCACCTCCATCGCTTCTTTCCCTGACGTCAAATTTTATGTTATAACAGCACCAAATGATTTAACTTGCTCAAAATATGTGCTGAAGTTTTAGCTTCTTGGTGTATTTGCTGATATTATATTGTTTTCTTCCACCTAGAACATTTCCATGGTTCACTTACCCTGTAAGATTGAGTTTGGATGTTTCAGGAATCTACTTTATGCAAAGGGTTCTCTGCCTTTGTGTTCCCATAACATCTTGCATATTCCTAAATAAAGCATTTATCACATTGTGTTAAAAATTGTGTTCCCATCTCTGTTCCCACTATTAAAATCACTTTAAGAACAAAAACTAGGTCTTTCACATGATTTTTATACCTGGAGCCTAGCATATATTAAGCACTTAGTAAATGTTTGCTTTGCTTTTTTTCCCTCTCCAGATGCATAGCACATATCAGACCTAATTGGAAAAAAAGAAGGGCTGTGAGGATAGCCAACATTTTGGCCCTAGCCCTTCAAGGTCAGTAAGGACTCAGGACATAAGCGAACCTGTTCTGTAATATCCTATAACTCAGAAGTGTCCCAAATTTTCTGGTCAAGGAGATTATGGGACCTCAGAGGAAAGGGATAAATAAACTATAGTGTGTCTAAGGAGAGTCACCCAGAGAAAAATATTCTCTCAGGCTTTCACAGAAAGCAAACTGGTCAAGCAATGGCCGTGACTCATCCCAAAGGCTGACACTGACAGACAGTTCTGCAAAGCACTGTACATGGTTTCAAAGTTAATCCTGAGGGGATTTGACCTTGGAAGTTACCAAAGATGAATGTTTTGTTATACAGGTCTTGCTTTAACTTGCCCTTGATCACCCAACGGAAAAACTTAGTCATGAGGCATGAAACGCAAAGCCAGATTAGTGTGAGAAGCTGTAGGAGGCTTGGATCAATAGCCTCCAATGTTGCCAGTTTTACTGGCGGCCCACTGCAATTGTGGAACACTGGACTCTGTATGCATCTGCTTCCTCTTAGTTCAAAGAGAAGAATTATTTTTTTTGTCTTACCAATATCAATTGCAAGGTGTGTCAAGCCCACCTCTTGTGCTCTGTATTACTATTGTGAAGACAATATGCAGTGTATCAACTGTTAAAAAAAATTAATGTTTATTGAAAGTGTTAATGTTTAATTGTTTGATCAATCTTATATACCTATATCTATTACTCTAAACTGATCCAATGATGAAAATATGTAATATAACCATTGTTAAATTTAAAAAAAAATACATAAATGTGATGTAAAATAAATAAATAAATAAATAAATAAATAAATAAATAAATAAAATTTACAAATAAATAAAATTTGTCCTCAGTAAATATATGGTGAAGTGAATGTTGATTTGGCAGTATGTTGAACAGAAATAAATAAAGTAGAAATTGAGACAAGTGGAGCCCCCTCACTATCCCTCAGTGCCAGAAAGTATTTGGCATTGCTAAGAAAGGACAGAAAGAGATGGAGATACTGGTTTCATGATTAAGGTGAGACCCCACCGCTGGGAGCTGAGCCTGCG
>PVJA010042529.1:0-17271 GCA_004027025.1 Myocastor coypus | reverse complement strand
TTTTTTTTTTTTTTTGTGGGATGGGGGTTCAAACTCATGACCTTGCACTTGTCAGGCAGGCACTTGTACCATGGAGCTATCTCCCCAGCCCCTCTAAAACACATTTTGGCAGTAAACCATTCTCTTGAAACTTCAGGAGCTGGGGAGATGGCTCCGAGGCACAAGTGCCTGCTGGGCAAGTGCAAGGTCGTGAGTTTGAACCCCAGTCCCACAAAAAAAAAAAAGAAAGAAACTTCATATAATTCAATAAAAATGTATTTTTTTCTTTGTTTAAATTACCAGGTTAATTTGCCTTGAAGATACAGATGAAAACTGCATTTGAGAGAGGCTAGCTGCAGATATTTATTTCCATCTTATGAATATATCGTTATTGTGAACATTATCATACACTTTTTTTATGCTATGGAATGTTTGCATTGTCTATGGGATTGTGACAAATAAGGGTGGAAATTGGCAGTAAAAAATAAGTTGAGAAAAAAAATAAGTTGAGGCTGTGTGAATATAGAATATACATACATATATATATTTGTAAGCAGATGAGGTTAGCATGGAGACACTACAGAAGAGGATTCTGTCCTGGAACACCACCCTTTTCCCTTCAAGAGCATTTTTTCCTCTGGTGGAGTGGCTGACCTATCTAAACACCATCTTCCTGGTGTGTTCCGTGTTCCCAGTTCTGTTCTTAAGCCTCACACTGCTCACTCGCACTAGGCCCCTAGAATAGTGGGGAGGTAAGAACAGGGTGGCAGAGATGGGAGAGAGTTGCTAGCTCTTTTTTTGTTTGTTTTTGTTTTTGTCTTTTTGAGACAGGGTCTTGCTATGCAGTTGAGGCTCGCCTTGAGCTCACTTTTGTAGCCCAGGCTGGTCTTGAACTCACGCTGATCCTCCTGCCTCAGCCTCCTGAGTGCTGGGATTACAGGTGTGTGTCACCACGCGCAGCAGGTTGCTGGTTTTTAAGATTGGACCCTTTCTGCAAGACCACTGACCAGTGGTAAAGATTTCCTTAAGGGACATATGCATGATTGTGCAAGGGAGCCAAACTTAATGGACTCAGACAAATGCAAGGGCAGATTCATGTGCACTCCAGCAGTACCACCTCCTGACATATATACATATGTTGCATGCCCTGGTTCCCTGGCACAGACACCTGGGACTTATGGGCCCATTCCTCTCAACCCAGCAATCCATGCACAATAGAGTATAGTTATTTTCTCCTCTCTGGCCAACCACCTCCCTTCAGGGCTCATTGCCTCTCCCTTTCCTCTGGAGTCTGCAGGAGAAGAGGAGAGTTCCTAGATCTTTACACCTTTCTCTCTGTCACAGAACTGATGGTACAGGGAGGTCTTTCTTTCCCAAGCTACCTTGTTCTGTTCTCATTGTCACTAACTATACAGTCCTTATTACAGAGTAGATAAAAATCAATGGTGGGAGCAGGTAGAGAGATGGAGAGGACAGGAAGAAACACAGGTGATAAGGCCAGCTTCCTTTTTCCTCCCCTACCCAATTACTATCGCAAACAATAAGGAAAAAAATAAATACCCCGACAGCCAAAGGTGACCACATCAGAAACAAATGAGGCTGCTTCTTGTCAGCTTCCCAGCTCCTGTAAGGAGGAGAATGCAAAAGTTAAGAGTCTTAAAAAGGAAAAAAAAAAAAAAAAAAAGAGTGCTTGGGTGGCTCTGACTTTGTCCCCAACAGCCCCCAGCCTCCTGTAAGCCTCTAGTGCTACACTGTGAGACCTAGGCATTTGGCTTTCCTTCTTTCTTTGCCAGGGCTTCAGGCTACCACTGCAGGATGAAAAAGAAAAGCCTAAATGCAAGGCGACCAGGATCCCCTGTTGCTACATCTTATCTGGATGACTCTAGTCCTGCCTTGTCCTCAAACCTCCTGCACAGCCCCCTAAAACCTTTAGGCCAAGGGGTCTTAAGCCAAGCCCATGGTGGAAGTCAGTCTTCAGCTGAGAAGCTAATTCCTGCCCAAGAGACATTGCTTGCTGTCAGATCGAAGATGCTCTTAGTCTGCCAGAGAGTACGCTTTCGATAGAATGAAGTTTGGTTGAGGACGGATTTTTGTCTGTCTAGTGCTGCGCAAGCTAAACATATTTTCTATCATATTATCTCTCTAGTTTTCCCCAGCCCTCCCTGTTATTACCTGTCTACCTATCACCTATCCACGTATATCTCTCAGTATCTGTAAAGACATTGGTAGCCATCAATTTTCCCCTCCTTTTTCACAAACACAAAAGGTATGAATACACATCAGTTATATATTATAATTTCAATGTTGGGCACAGAGCTCAGTCCCTTCTCTGTCATCTTCCCAATACTTTGCTTTCAAGTGAAATTAGGGTTTGGGAGAATGACATGTAGCAAAGGTAACTGAGCTCTGACTATATCAGGACAGGTGTGTTTATGTGTATGTGTATATGTTCTTGTGTGCGTGCGTGCATGCGTGTGTGTGTGTGTGTGTGTGTGTGTGTGTGTGTGTTGGTCGAGGTAAACAGATGGATTCTTTAGCCTCAAGCTCAATTCCACAACTGTTTTTGAAGTCAAGAAAGTTGGCTCATAAGTACAAAGAAAATGAGAAAAGGGGTGTGTTTTGGGGAGCAGGAATAAGCTTTCCACCCAAGCCTAATTTCTAGGAGGGGTGCTCTGAGTAGCCTCCCAATTTTTACACCCACAAATACTTGACCCCAGCCTAGGCTCTGCTGATTGATCCAGCTCCTAAAGGGAGGTCTCCACCGGAAGCTACTTGCTTAGCTTCATATCAAGGAGGGACCACCTAATCCATTCTAATTTGTTGACAAGCCTGAGAACAGGCACAAGGACGTCAGGAGCCTCTGGCTCCTTCTTCCACCCAAATCAGTGGGCGTGGGGCAGCCCATGGAACAGCTACAGTTCTCCCCACTGACCTCTATTCCCCACCACCCCACCCACTACCCACACCAGTCATATACCATGCCCTGGAGAACTCAGTGGTGAAGGGCACAGCCCCATGTGCAAGGAACATGTATATGCACATATATGATGCTGGCAGCCTTACCCTCTCCCAGCACTCTGGCCTCTGGGGCACCAGGAGTGGTGGGCTCTGTTCTGACCTCCACTCCCCAGCAATGCTCCCAGAACCAAAAGCACAGCCTAGGGGAGGGCTCTGGGCGGGAGAGTGCACTCCTCCGCCTCCTTACCTTTCTTAAAACAACACCAAAAAGACAAAACATCTCCATTTGTAGAATGGGGAAGGAGCTGGAATAGGGCTGTCTTGCCTGTGCCCTAGCATCTACTGCAACCCCTCGACTGGCTTTCAGCTCCCCTCTGCCTCTTTCCCACCTGCCAGCCTCCAGGAAGAAGGATGGGGAGAAGGGGAGTGGAATTAATCTAAATCTCCAGAACATCTTTTTGGATCTCCCTCCAAATGTTTGCTCTCTACCTTCCGGAAAATGTGGATCTCTCAGACTTTTTATCCCCCTAAAATCTGCGGAGTCTGGAGCAGAAAAAAACAGGAGCCAGAGAGAGGCAGGAAGATCAGATACCCAAACCCAAGAAGCATTCATTATTCTCTTCCCTTCCACCTCCACTACAACCCTCCTTCCTGTCTCTGCTCTGGTGCAGGCATTAAGATGTTGGCCATGTCTGGTGGAGAAAAAGGAGGGGCAGATTAATAGGATCAGTAGCACCATGACCCTAAAGCTCCCCCCTCCAATCCCATTGACAAACTTAGTGAGCTGTCTGAGCTGGCAGGGCCCGGGGAAGGAGGGGGCCCCAGAGGTGCTCTGGGCGGCTAGGCTGGGCCACTGCTCTGGGTGTATGCCCAGGCAGCAGGAGGTGAAGCCCTACCGTGGCCAACTCCTCCTCCATCCTCAGACCTCATCCCTCTTGAAGTCCCCCAAACCTTTCATCAGCCTTTTCTTTCTGTGATTATTATTACACCAGCCTCCATTAGCCAGTAGCAAAGTAGGAGGGTTAGGGTGCTCTGATTCATTTTAGGGGATCCCTTCCCGCTTGCATCTCAGATGTCTGAGGGAGCCAAGGTCCTCTCTGGACCCCAGTGGCCACTTACCAGGCTCGTGTGAAGAGGCGAGGCAGCATGGTGGCCCCTGCGGCTGGACTGCCTGTCTCCCCCCCAGCTCCTAGCCTCTTGTGGAGTGGAGGATGCGGCTCCGGTGACGTAGCATCTGTCTATCCATTCAGGAATTTCATTTGCTTCTCTCTTTCTCTTGCTGCTTTCCCTGGAAAGGCAGCAAAAAGGGGGTGCTGCCCCTATCTGGAGACATCAGCACCACCAAAATCACAGCCCACTCCGATGAAGCCCTCCCCCCTCACGCCAGTGTGGGAAGGGGTCTTTGTCATCTTTACCCTGTTCCCCACCTCCTCTGCTGCCTTTTCTAACCTAAGGCTGGAAGAAGGGGTTAAGGGATGCTATTGTTCTTCCAGGTCACCCTTGTCCCCAAAGGAAAGGAGAGGAAGGGTGTGACAGAAATATTCCTGTCCCCAGGCTCCTCTGAGCTTTAATTCACTTTTAAACTTCAGAGAGTGATAAAATGTGCGTGAGAAGGCTGGGGAGGGGAGTTGGTAAGAGGTCCCAGGAAGAAGGCGTGCTCCGCCACCTGAAGGTTTGGGGTGCTCCTCCCTCCAGCTCCCTAGCTTAGTCTGCTGAACTCAGGGGAAATCCAGGACCTAGCAGTGACGGAGAAAGTGACAACTGGACAGTGAAGGCTGAGAGCTGGAGGGGGGTGGCCAGCTCTTGGAAGTCTAGACAGACAGGCAGGGTGGGGCCACAGACTCGAAGTGGGAGATAAATCATCCTGTTCTTAGAGGAGGGAGCTCAACTGGGGGGTCGGTTTCCAGGGCTGGGGTCCCGATATTTGGTGGAAGCTGGGGCCCAGAATGGTACAATGGTCCGGTCTCTTTTCTCTCTTTCACCCCACCCTTGGCCCCTCCCTTTCTCTCCCTCCCACTCTTCCTGGACTGCATGGGAACTCAGTCTGAGCTCGACGTGACAGACAGCAGGCCTGCATGCTAATGAAGTTTGTCTCAAGTTCATTGTCAAAGCCCCCCCTTCCCCATGACCCCCCTCCCCTTCACTCTCATACACAAATCTCCCTCCAACTTTTGTCCCACAGACCTGGAGGCCACTTGAGTCTCTGCCGCCTCCCCTCTCTCACCCTCCCCCACAGCTTTTGTCTCCCCTCTCCTCACTACCTCCCCCCCAGGGTGGGGGCTCCTCTCTCCGGTGCCTTCCCAGCCACCTTCTGGCCCAGCCTCCCTACGCTCCCAAGGAGGGATTCCAAGGGCTGAGGTCAGAGTCTACAGACCTGGCCCTTCTTTCCCTATCTCAAAGTAGGGAGACTCTACAAGGGTGAGAGGGAGCAATAGACTCCCCCGCTCCAAGTTCCCAGCCCCCCAACTCTCAACACCCTCTCCCAGCCCAGTCCCCCCATTCCAGCCCTGCTTCCCCTCCCCCATCCCTCCCATTATGATTATTTTGCTCTCCCCTTGATTACATCTGCTTCAGTAGCTCAGAAATAAAGATCCTTTGAGACTAATTTTGCACCCCCCAGCTCCCCACCTCTCCCTCCCCCTTCCCTCTAGACCGGGGCTCCCGTTAGCTCCTTTCTCACCGGCTGGAAGACATTGAGTTCCTTGTCTAGGGAGCTGGGGGGTTGATGGGAGGGGTGCCAGGGGAATGGGGGGGTCTCTCCAACTCTGGGACGTGTCCAGCAATCCAAACCTGTCCTTCTTTTGTTCCTACAAATCTCTTCATACTGTCACTACCCTCTGGAGTCTGCCTTTCTCCCAGTAACCAGGGGATAGAGGAGGAAGGGGAGGAGGACCCTGAACTCACCCCACCCCTCAATGCCAGGGAAAGGAGGGAGGGGGAAGAAAGGGGGCAAAAATTTACATTCCCCCCTCATTAGCCGGAAAGGAGGCACGAGGGGATAATTATAATTAAAAGCAGACAGCTGTGGATTGCGTCTTTTATGTTCCTCTAAACCTCCTCCCCATTTTTGCCACCATCCTCAGCGCCCAAAAATCTGCACACCCTCTGTGCGTCTTGCCCCTGGTTCCGCTCAGTTGCTCAGGCAGGGGCAGATTTGGGCAAGGCAATTCCACTTCTTCTCCTTACGTTGGCACTTTCTGAAACATCTCAACAGGCCGAGCTAGAGGCTTTCTAACTCCAACTTGTACCCCCAAGGAGTGGGTCCCCGTCCTGTGGGAGGTAGGAGCATTCAGGTGTTAATAGTGAATTTAATGATTTTGGGAAATCTTTGATCTTCCTAAAAATAGCCATAATATGTATAATGAAATTAATGCTAAGAATTAAATATAACCTGGCATGTTTTCTCATTCCTCCTCCCTTGGCAATGCCTCAAAACACAGGAGGGGCAGCTGAAAGGCGGAAGAGCTGGGCTCCATGCATGATAACAAAGAACAGCTCAGAGATTCGAGGACACATAAATGAACACATATACATATTTATTCGTGATGATTCTGAGGGTGGTGTTGCTAGGCCTCACTTCGCTATCCTATGTATTTATAGAACTTGATCACAGGCCAGAACAGCAGGGTAATTATAGCATTATTAGCATATATGCAAATCAGGTAACCTATATACGTTGAATGGAGGCAGATGATTATTTATTTCTCTCCCCCTTCTCCTTTCCTGGTATCAGCTCTGGCTCCTCCGAGCTGCACACCAGCAATTATCTGACATTAATAAGAGGGGGTTATAGCCCTGGAGGAGGGGGCTGAGTAGGACAGGAAAAAAACCTACGGGCGGGCGGTGGGTTTTATCTCATTTTACTCAATGTTATTCTGGGAAGAGTGGGGAGGGGCTCAGTGTGAAGCCTTTGAATTAACAAAGGGGGAGGGGGTGTGATGAAGAGATAGAGACCTGAAAACAGAGACAAATGAAGGCAGAAAAGCTGTGAAGCAAAGACCAGATGAGAGAGAAAGAGAGACTCCCGAGGTCCCCCCACCCACCCCCCCACCACCCCCACCCCTCCACTCACTATGGAAGCCAGATCAGATCCAGAGTCACAGGGCACTGAGAATCCAGATCTGGCCAGAAAATGAGGACCTCTTTATCTGGGGGTCAAGGAATGTGTTGTTGGTGCTTACGTGCGGTTTGGAGCTAACACAGGTAGCGGGCCTTGTCACCCTCTGGGCCTATAGACTGAAGCTGAGTTCTAATCCAGAGCCCATGCCGTAATATACAACCCTTTCCTTCAGACCACCTCCTTCCAAATGGCCCCAAAACCGAACCCCATGCAGTGGATTTTGGTGGATTCATTTATTCTAACCAACGCATGAACCCAAAGCCCAGGGACAAGGTCCACCAACTCTAGACCTTCCTTTCTCCCTCAAAACCTGGACCTCAAGCCCTTTCTCTTCCCTGGGGTTGGGGCTGGTGTGGATTGGTTCTCTCCTCAATGGCAAGATTCCCATGCAGAACCTCAGCATCCCAGGAGCCCTGTCGCTGACCCCCTGTCTTATGCTATCCCCCTCCTACTTAGATGCTAAACTGATTGATCACTGACTGAGAACTGGAACATTTATGATTTGTCTGGCTTTTCCTCTCTATGGTTGCCAGGGCCTGAACTAGAGAGTTGGGGACCTATTCTTCTGCCCTGCTGGTAGCCACTGGCACTCCAGAGCTTCAACACATCCTTGTGTGCACCCTGCTTAGAAGACGCCTCCAACTCCCAGGTGGCTTGAGGGAGCATCACTGCTTGACTATCCCTGGACATACCAGCTTCTCTGTCAAGTTCCAAATGTCTCTGTCCAGGTCTCTTGTGCGTGTGGCTGTCTAGCTCCCTCTGCCTCAAAAGAACCTTTGCCCAGCTCCAAAGCCGTCAGTATAGGGAAAATCAAGGTTTATTCTAAGACAGAGCCCCAGGCTTTGAGTGTTATAATGAAGAAGAAATGTTCCTGAGAGAAACACAGAAGCAGGCACCCAAAGAGGCAGCGGCCAAGAGAATGAAAAGAAACAAAATTTCAAAGGTGAACTTAGATTTTTTTTTTTCCTGGAAACATTTTTTTATTACTTTTTGTATTTAGATTTTTACCTGAAAAAAAAATTTCTGTCATGTGCATGTAGAGAACATTGATGGGATTTTATCACCAATGGCCTCTGCAGTTAGGAAGAGCATTTGTATTTATAGCTGTTCCTGGATCCAGCTGTTCCTCCTTCTTTGTGGCCATATAACACAGAATAGTGAAAGAGCCAAAGAGGCAGAGAGAAAAAGTCCAACCGAGCAGAAGACACTGAGAAATGCAGAAATCAGACCAAACCATGAACTGGCCTATGAAACTGAGAGTGAAGTGCCCAGGGAGACCAGCAGCCCAGTCAAGCACAGTGGACAACCAGTGCTGGGAGCCAAGCTTTCTGTCTTCTTGCCACACAGGGACTAGGGATATGGCCCTGGCTCCTCTCTTTCTCTCAGGGCTCAGCCCCAGAACCTGGCTAGGACATGTACAAGGACATGTTTAATACACTGCAAGCACATGGCCGGTCCAGTCATTAGGCTTATTCCTCTGCAGATAATCTAGAGTCATTTGGACAGTGAAGGGAGTACTGCCTAGACTTGTCTAGGCCAGTTCTTCTCTTTTATTCTATATACTCTCCTATCTCCATGGCTTTCCTGTAAAATAATTAAGCTTCAAACCTATGTAGGACTCTGTGCGTGCACAAACATCTCTGCAGTGCCAGGGATGAGTTGAACCAGGACCTTGACCATGCTAGGCCTGTCCCTCTACTACTTGGCTATATCCCTTAGCCTGTAAATATACCTTAACGTCATCTTCGTTTCTACTAAATTCCTCTCTGTGGTGATCCAGCTGAGCATCCTTAAGTGCACGTTGTCTGTCTCTTGCTGGGCTTGGCTGCCAGGACCTGTGTGTGTGTGTGCCCACTAACAGATTCATATTTTTACCCAGAGCATACCTACCAGCTACCTGCGAATGGGCTCTGTCATAGGCCAGGCATAGCTGGTCACACTTCTGCTACTGCTACAGAGGGCATCCTTGAGGTCTTCTGGAGAGGCAGTTGAGCCCTTTATCCCAGGGAGACCCCCCCCTAAGAGAGTCCAAATCCCCTCCTTTGATGACTGAATCATATATCAGCTATATGTGGCCATCCCATAAACAGCTTCACCACAGAGCTTCCATGGCAGCAGTCACCTCTGTCCTAGATAGGCAGCCAGACCTTGGTAACAGTACTCACAAACCGGGAAGAGATTCTTTAGGTGTACGACGCTACCTATATTTGCATACTCTTTCATTCTTAGAACCAAACACATCTCTTCTGCTTGTTTTCACATAAATAGCAATCTGTACACAGGAACCTGGCCAAACGCTAGCACTGGGTGTGATCCACTGGGAGGGGATCCGTACTGGCACGCTGATCTGGTCGCTGCCTGCTTCATGCTTTAACACGATACCATTTCTCGGTGCAGCGCCGATTTCCTCCTGCTTCACGCAGGGTTCTCAAGGTCTGAGCCTCTTCTGGGGCTTAGATTCTTTGATTTGAGCTGCATCTCTAAGCTGCACAAGCAGGCAGTATTGAAGCCCCTGCAAGCCAAGGCCCTACAGAGGTACTGAGCCTGGGTGGGCATGTGGATGTTAAGCTACTGGGGAGTCTGCCAGTGAAAAAACACTAAGGTCTCTGCTCTGTCCCACTAGTTCAACCCTAGGATCAATGCGGTGCCTTGAGTTAGCAGTTGAAATCAAATCGCTCTGGGCCGCTGAGGTTGTGCAAACAGGCTGTGTCTCTGGGTCCTGTGTGCAGTGTGCAATCAGATGGGAACTCGTTGATGTATGTGCACTACGATCGTGTACATGTCCACATTCCGAGGGTGTTCTTTCGGGCTTCTCAGTGTCTCGGTGTGTGCCGTGTGTACACTCTCCCGTGACTGGACTGGGAGACTGCGAGCAACTCGGTTAAGGGTTGGCTCCTGGAGTATGGTCTGCAAGCCCCGGAGTCCCCGTGGGCGTCTCTGGGGTCTTCTATGTGTGAAGTGCAGATAGGGCCAGAAACAGCTCGGAACCACGTCGCCGCCTGGTCTGTGCGTTTTCGCCAGCGGCAGCAGCCCAAGGCCCGCTTTGGACGAAGTCCACCCTCTCGTGGCGGCTCACAGGGGCTCCGCTCGCTGCGCGCCCTCCTTGGTCGGTCGCCCCGGCAAAGGGGACCTGCAGCGCGGAAGGAGGAGGGAGGGGAACGCGGGAGGAGAAGTCGGGAAGATGTAAAAAAGAAACACAAAATCTGCTTTAAAATACAACCTTAAACAGACTACAAGGCTACTAAATGAAGCAACAAGGAAGCACACGAAGTCCTTAAGGGCGCAGACCTAAAGGGAAGGCGAGGCGCCCCCAGGGAAGACTTGCGGCTCGAGCTGGCTGCGCCCGGCTCGCACGAACCGCCCCGAGGAGCCGCTGGGGGCCCGGCCCTGGCGAGGGGTGGGGGGCTCCGCTCCCGGCCCCGGGAACAGCCCTGACCGCCGTCCGGGGCTCAGCTCTCCCCAGGAGCTAGAGCGCCCCTCGCCAGGCCTCCTGGACGCCCGCCGTGCGGGGTTCGCTGCACCTGGAAGGGCCTTGGACAGCCTGGGGGGCCGGAGCGCGGGGGCTGGGGGGAGCGCCCAGCTCCGGTCCAAGCACCCGGGGCCAGAGCTCCGTGGCGCCCTCTGAGTGCTCCGCTGGGCGTGCGGGGTCGAGTGAGCGGGAAGCCGGGTGCGGGTCGGGGACTGAAGGCGGCCGCGAGAGAAAGAATGGAGAGACACAGCGGCGGCGACGTGCGGCTGAAAAGACTGCGGAGTTGGGCGGGAGGCGCCCGCACCTCCCCGCCCCCGCGAACCGCAGACCAGCCGCTGCTGGCGCCTTTCTTCCAGGTAGCCCAGTGCTGACCTAGGGCCATCATGCAAAGATTTAGGGAGTTGTAGACCTCCGTCGGCCCCACTGTGACTTTCAGAGAGGCAAGCAACAGAGGTGGAGGACGTGGGAGGCAGAAAGGGCCCCGGAGAAGGGTCCTGTGGCCCCCGGGATCGTGTCCAGGGCTCACCCTAATAAACCCTGGCTGATTTCAGTGTAGGAGGATCATTTCGGGGGTCATTTTACTCTCAAAAGCCTGCAAAATACCTCCCTTCCTCATACCCACTTGAGCTGGTGGGTATGAGGACTGCCTTGAGCATCCGTGTGGCCTTAGCCAACAAACCTTTCTTCACTGTTTCTGCCTTCCACAGAAAAATGATCGGGCTAGGAGGGAATGGGACTGGAGAGTCGGCGGAACTGAGGCCAACCGCGATGTGGTGGGTCAGCCTGCCCCACACCAGAACATTTCGGACCTCATCGGGGACACGTACTGAATGTTAATTCACGGCTGGGAGTGGGCCAACCCCAGGGAAAGCCGCAGCCAGTTTCTTGGGAGAAGCATAGGAGTGCAGAGCCCGAGGGCTTCCGGGAGGGACATATGGGGGCGTTGTACCCGTAGAAGAAGAGGTCAGAACGACAGAGACCCGGAGGAGAGTGCAAGTGTTGGGTCTAGGAGGTCAGGCGTCCGCCTCTGGGCTGGCTGCGGCGCTAAGCCTCCTCTGAGCAGGTAGGATGGCTTAGTCTCACACTGCCAATAGGAATTCAGCGAAGGAACCCACCTTGTGTCTGCCTGTTTCACTCTTCTTGAACTCTCAGGACAAAGTAGCTCTCCTCCGGTGCAGGAAATGTCGCCTGAACTGTTTTCCTGTTTGGATTTGGGAGTATGGAGTCAGGGTAAAGAGCTGCCCCTTGTCTCTCTCTCTCTCTCCCTTGTCCCTTGCCTTTTGGGTGTAGCCAGTTTCGGAATCCTGTATCAGCCACAAATCATCTCAAATAAATAAATATTCCTGCTTAAAAAAAATTTCCCTAAATGTGTGAATCAACTCTCTCCTGGGCTGCATTTATTTTATACTTAAAGTTAATACTCTCAAAAATGTTGAAATTCCTTTTCTTTTTCGGTGCTGGGTACTGAACCCAACCCAGGGCTTCATACAAGCTGGGCAAGTGCGCTACCGACCTATACCCTCACTCCACAAGTGTTAAAATTTTTGTTTGGAATTAGGTCCTTTATTTTTATTTTGTCATTTTAATCTGTCCACACTTTTTTTTCTTACTTATGTAGACATTTTTAGAGTATTGTGGACAGTCTCCGCATGGAAAAATGCATACTTTGCCGGGCATGGTGGCTTACGCCTGTAATCCCAGCACTCCGGAGGCTGAGATTGGAGGATCAGTGTGAGTGCGAGACCAGCCTGGGCTACAAAAGTGAGCTCAAGGCCAGCCTGAACTGCATAGCGAGACCCTGTCTCAAAAAGACAAAAAAAAAAAAAAAAAAGCATACTTTGATTGTGGGTTTACAACTCCAAGTTAAATCTATAAATTTAATGCAGTTCCAATCTGATACCTGTCCAGGATTGATTGTAACAATTAAGTTTGAGAAGTGACTTACATCTTGCAATGAATAAACAAATGTTATACAATAAGGGAAAATGTTAGACTATTTTACCAACATGAATAGACCTTACATTGCTGGGTGAAAAAGGTTAAAGTTGAATAATTTAAACAATGCTATCCTATGCGTACAGATTATAAGCACATGGAATATATACACAGTATCCATTTTTCCCCCCATACTACGTGTTTGGGAAAGGAGCAGCCAGAGTCAAGACAAGGATGTGTATGAGCGTGTGTGCACGTGTGTACGTGTGTGTGCGTGTGTGTTCACATCTGATCCCAGGACACACAGGCAGGAAAAAGTCAGCAGACAGCAGGGGGAAATCCCTGAACTAGAAGTCATAAAGAGATCAATTTCAGTCCTAACTCTGTCCTTTACTAAACTGGGTAATCTTAGGCACAAAACCTACTCTTACTAAAACTGTCTTCCTGTTTTCTAAATACTCGGGATCACTCAGTTCTTACAAAGTGCAAATAAAATTCTCAACAGCAAAGTTTCTTTCATGAACTGCGAAGTATTATAAGGAGAATACTGCAAAGAAGGAATGGGGCCAGCCCACATCAGTGCCCCAACTGTGCCACCGTGAGCCCCCCTGTGGCTGGCGCTCAGTGGCTGGAGGGGAGCCTGGGTTGGGTTCAGGGAGACCGTGGTGAGCTCAGAGTGGGGCAGAGAAGTTCCGGATCAATTGGCTGCCCATGGCTTTACCACCTTAATCCCCTTCCTGGTAGCTGGCTCCCCTTTCTCCCATGGGTGGGTCCTGGGAGAGTGAAAGAAGTCACCTGGGCTCTAGCAGTGAGGTGAGGGAGTGGGGAAAGGATGGACACTGCGGTGGGATGGACAGAATTCAGATCCGAAGACTCTTCTGCCCTTCCAATAACATTCTCTCCCTAGAGGTCCCCACACCTCCGGAGAATGGAAAAGGTGGCTGTTGGGGACAGTAGGGAAGATACCCCAACACATGTGAAAGAAGGGAGGGGAAGAGAAAAACGACTATCTGAGAGAGCTCAGGGAGAAAGCCTACTTCTCTGCTCTTGAGACAGGCTGGCACGGTGTAGCTAACGAACCTCTTCCCAAATTCTCCGTGCAGGATTGGGCTGCTCCCAGAGGGGGGTCCTTTCTAACAAGGTGCCCCCGGGCCCTGCCCCTCCCTCCCCAGGAGTTGAAGCCGCCAAAGGTTCGAGGAATATAATGGATCATTTTCCAATTTACCAGGGTCTTAGAGATTACGCCGCTAATCCCATCAAAGACCATCTGCTTACATTGTCCCTCCTGAGCCAAAATAAATAGATCCTTTACTCCCTCCACTTCAACTTCTCTAGGGTATTGTAGCAGGAGAAAGTTCGACAAGGCCCACCCCATTTCCCCCTCTCTCCTGCTGCGGGCTGGACAGAAAAGGAGAAAACAAACTTAGCTTGTCTGAGGTGTGAAAGGTCACTTATGTTCCTGACCTGCATTCTTCTTGGGAGCCTGCGACGATGGGAATCGGGGAGAGGGGCGGGCCCGGGGCTCTGGGGGTCTCTGGGATCAGCCCCCTGTGGAGGTGCAGGACAAGCTGTTTAGTGCCCCTTCATCCTGCTGTCCCTGCCCTGAGGCCACCTTAGTCCCAGCCCATTTTTTGGTCTCTTTCTAGTCTTTTTTAGTTTTTCCCACCTGTGACTATTGGGAAAGAATTTTTGAAATCGAACTTTCATCCTTCCCTTGGCTCAGAACTGTGGGAAAAAGGACACAAATATCCACATAAACACTAATTTGATTTCATCTAAAAGTCACTCATCCCATGGGATCCTTACACGTATTCCCTTAGTCTATTGCTCTGAAAAGGAGCTTGAAAAACAGGGAAGACAAAAAAGGATGGGCAGGAGGTGCAGGTTGGGGGTGCCTTTTAGCCAAGGTCTCCCTGGAGGTGGGGAGCGGAACTGAGTGAGGACGTTCACATTGGTTGAAGTGGGGTTTGAGATGTATATGCTGTTTGCTCTGCACCAAAAGGGGTAACATGAAGTATATATACTCCGTAGTGCTCTTATCGCTGAGCTATGTTCTTGGTTTAGCTGCTTTCTGCTCAAGAATCTAAAGGGGCTGGGGAGATAGTTCAGTGGAATAAGCTCCTGCCTGGCAAACGCAAGGTCCTAAGTCCAATCCCCAGTACCAAGAAAATAAAAAAAGAAAAGAGAACCCAAAGGGACCACAGCAATCTGTCTTATACTTTGCAGGACAATCTATAGAGAAAGTCTCTGCAACCCTGCCAAGCCACTGTCTGGAGTGTGTGTCTCAGAAGGGACACGTGTTTGATGGAGTGTGTGTGTGTGTGTGTGTGTGTGTGTGAGACCAGGGCCAGGGCTCAAACTCACGTCCTTACACTTGCTGGGCAGGCACTTGTGCCATGGAGCTATCTGCCCAGCCCCTAATCTAGTCTTTTTTTTTTTCAATCCCTGGTTGAATTCAGGGATTGAATTCAGGCCTTTGTACTTGCCAGGCAGGTGCTTCTTCTACTGAGCTATCTCCCCAGCCCCAGTGTTTGACTTTTTTTTTTTTTTTTTTTTTTTTTTGTGGGACCAGGGTTTGAACTCACGACCTTGCACTTGCCCAGCAGGCACTTGTGCCTTGGAGCTATCTCCCCAGCCCCCCCTTTTTTTTATTTTTTATTTTTTGTCTTTTTGAGACAGGGTCTTGCTATGCAGTTGAGGCTGGCCTTGAGCTCACTTTTGTAGCGCAGGCTGGTCTCAAACTTGCACCAATCCTCCTGCCTCAGCCTCCCGAGTGCTAGGATTACAGGCGTGAGCCACCATGCCCGGCTGACTTTATTTTTTTTATTATTTATTTATTTATTTATTTTGTGGGACCGGGGTTCAAACTCACGACCTTGCGCTTGCCCAGCAGGCACTTGTGCCTCGGAGCCATCTCCCCAGTTCCCCTACTTTTTTTTTTTTTTTTAAAGAATTTTATTTATTTTATTTTTTTCTTGTTTCAGGACTTTTGTTTGTTTGTTTATTTATTTTTATGGCCGGCTCAGCCTGCCCTGAGGGCAGGGCTGGCGCAGCACGTGGTGCCAGGGGATCCGGGGATCGAACCTCGGTCCCTGAAGCCACCTAAGCAGGCACTTTAGACCACTGAGCCATCCTGCTGGGCCCCAGTGTTTGACTTTTGAAGGCAGCACAGAATGACAGCAACAGTCCAGGCATAGGGCGAATCTCAGGATGAACCTGAGACTTACAGCTGTGTGATCCTACAGTGCCTCTTCCCTAGCCACTCTTGTCTCCTCTCCTCTGCAGAGAACAGTTCACAGGAGCCTGGGGAACCTGAAGGAGTGGTGGATCACACAACGCCTGCTGTGCTAGGCAGGCACAGCACAAGAGGCAGGGCACAGGCCACAAATCATGGGCTGGGACTTGCCTGAGAAATTTGACAGGGACCTGTGAAACGTACACTGGAAGACAAAATATGAACTTTCCAGTTACCAGATTCGTCCATTTGTCAAATGTTGGCTGGATATCCCTACAAGGCAATAAGGGACATAAAGGGGAAAGGGACATATATCCTGGTGCCTAAGTGAAAACAAGAACACAAATTATTGCATAGGCTTGGAAAGATGGCACATACCTATAATTTTGGCACCTGGGAGGCTGAGACAGGAAGAGCACAAGTTCAAGGCCAGCTGGGATAGATGGTTACATAGGAAGTTTGAGGCTGTTCTATACCTCATAGCAAGACCCTGTCCCTAAATAAATACAGGCAGGTAGACAGGCAGGCAGAAATTCTATGTAGAGAGTAAGACCTCCAGTTTAGTTGGAGTAACAAGGACTCAGAAAAGGTTTCATCAAACAGGTGGCATGAGCTGGGTAGTTCCTTTGAAGGCTGAAGGCAAGGTCCATGGGATGGGGACAGAAAAGGTGAGAGGTCATGCTTGAGGGTCACACAGATCTCAAGGACCCTGGAGGAACCATATGCTCCTTCTGAGCCATCAGAGTGACGTAACTGTGCACAGCCAATGTGGTCCTTGGCTCTCTGGGGGAAATAATTATATCCAGAGGCATTACCCCCAGGTGCCGGTCCTCCTGAGGATGAATATGCATTCCAGGTGCCTGCCCCACCGGTGCAATGCTTAAAATGATTCTTGAAAAAGAGAAAGATCTTTATAAAAGAAGAATTATATGGAGAAAAAAAAAAAACAACCAACAAATGATTCTGGAGGCCTGATATCTGGCTTTAAAAATTTGAAGGGGGCAAGGGAGATAGCTTCCTGGAAAGTGCAAGGTCCTGAGTTCGATCCCCAGTTCTGCAACAACAACAGAAAGAAAGAAAGAAAGAAAGACAGACAGACAGACTTAAGGGGCCAGGGAGATAGCTCCATGGCATAAGTGCCTATCTGGCAAGTGCAAGGTCATGAGCTCAAACTCTAATCCTACCAAAAAAAGAAAAGAAAGGAAAGATTTAAAGACTATCTGGGGGCCGGGCGTGGTGGCTCACGCCTGTAATCCCAGCACTTGGGAGGCTGAGGCAGGAGGATTGCTGCGAGTTCGAGACCAGCCTGGGCTACAAAAGTGAGCTCAAAGCCAGCCTGAACTGCACAGTGAGACCCTGTCTCAAAAAGCCAAAAAAAAAAAAAAAAAAGTAGCTCTTGTGCTGTTCAGCTTCTCTAACGCCGGGCGTGGTGGCTCACGCCTGTAATCCCAGCACTTGGGAGGCTGAGGCAGGAGGATTGGTGCGAGTTCGAGACCAGCCTGGGCTACAAAAGTGAGTGCAGGACCAGCCTCAACTGCATAGCGAGACCCTGTCTCAAAAAGACAAAAAAAAAAA
>PVJA010042528.1:0-17275 GCA_004027025.1 Myocastor coypus | reverse complement strand
TGCCATCTAGTGGTTATCTCTGGTAATACCTTGAATTGAAAATTGCAGTGAGTCCTCAGACAGAAGCATTACTCAGCTCAGCCTGTGCTATGAGATTGAAACTTCCCAAAGGATGTGGCTTTCAGACCAAGGCTGGTTATTCCTCCAAGTGAACATGCAGGGTGGGCAAAACCAGAACAGGAAGGGCACTGCTGACATGAAGTTGGCACTATAATCCAAGGTGCCAGGTCATCAGTAATGATACAGGCCTGTTTGGGAGGAGTATAGAAATACCTTGCCTTATTTAAAAAAAAAAAAAAAAAACCTTGCCTTTAAAACAAAGAAAGAAGCAGAGCATGGTGGCTCACGCCTGGAATCCCAGCACTTGGGAGGCTGAGGCAGGAGGATCAGCGTGAGTTCAAGACCAGCCTGGGCTACAAAAGTGAGCTCAAGGCCAGCCTGAACTGCATAATAAGACCCTGACTCAAAAAGACAAAAATAAATAAATAAATAAAAATTTAAAAAAGTAAGAAATTTAAGTAAAATTTAAAACGGTCAAGTTTTTTTTGTTGCCAGGATCTGGGAGGATGGGAATTAGTGGTTAATGGGGACAGAAATTTCAGCCTGGGATGTTCAAAAAGTCCTGGAAATAGATGACGGTGAGTGTACATAATGCTGATAATCTAAAAAATAGAGGCATTTACATAGTGTGTTATTTTTTTAGTTGGGAAGATGTCCAGCAAACCCCAGAAAATCTGCTAGACAAATTCTAAAGCAGATGTAACATTTGTGATACATGTTTTACCACAAAAATAACTGCACAGTCAGTGATGGTGGTCCAGCCTATAATCTCAGAAGGAATATGACAAGTTTGAGGGACACCTGGGCAACATAGGGAAACCCTGTCTCAAAATAAAACAAAACCTCGGGCCTGGCGGGATGGCTCAGTGGTCTGGAGCGCCTGCTTGGGAGGGCTTAGGCGGCTTCAGGGACCGCGGTTTGATCCCCGGCACCGCATGCTGCGCTGGCCCTGCCCTCGGGGCGGGCTGAGCCGGCCATGGGGATGAGTGAATGGACAGATAGGGGTTCTGAGACAGGAAAAAAAAAAAAAAAAAAAAAAAAAAAAAAAAAAAAAAAAAAAAAACAAATAAATAAAATAAAAATAAAAATAAAACAAAACCTCCCACATCCTGAGGAACATAAAAGAAGTGTAAGCAGAAGTTGATGCAATAGGCATTGTATAGAGCACTACAAGCAAACAAACCCCAAAATTGGCCTACGGAAGACCAATTAATTTCAGTTTGTCAGAGCTGGGACCTTAATGGACCACTAGTTAAGGTCGCAACAAATGAGATGTCATTTTCTCTTTTGGGTTAAAGTATAGGACAACTTGGACAGTAAAATGAAGAAACCATGAGGATAGTTATCCCTTCTCTTAATTTACCTTGTGTAATGATCTCAACTCTTGAAGTTTCCATTTTATTATCTATCTATCTATCTATCTATCTATCTATCTATCTATCGGTACCAGGGATCAAACTTGTGACCTTGCACTTGCTAGGCAGACACTTAATGCTGTTGAGCTTTCTCCCCAACCCAAAGTCTCCATTTTATATTGCACCATATGAACAAGTTTAATAACTTAGGCATGTCCTCAGGGTCCCATTAGGTAGAAACAATACTATGGGGTCCCAGTTTTTATTTAATTCCAATTACAGCATCCATTCAGTACTGTACTTGAAAACTCAAGCAAAGAGCAGGCTGGAACCATCAGAGTGTTCGGCAAAGCTATTCTGGTGATGGTCAAGGTAAGCAGCTTGCATCTTCATTCTTACCTGTGGTGACCCCCAGAACACAGGGAGGTCCTCCTTTAAATTTAGTGGAGTCTAGGGAAATAGTGCCAACTAAAGTTTTTTTTTTTTTTTTTGCCTTTTTGAGACAGGGTCTCACTATGCAGTTGAGGCTGGCCTTGAGCTCAGTTTTGTAGCCCAGGCTGGTCTCGAACTCTCACCGATCCTCCTGCCTCAGCCTCCCGAGTGCTGGGATTACAGGTGTGTGCCACCACACCTGGCAACTAAAGTTGTTTTTTTTTTTTTAATGTTTAATGTATGGGAACCAATGGACAATTGTCTTCAGTGGGGTCAGGGCCTGGGGTGTGTTGTACCCCATGCTCAGTAGGGTTGAGTGGCTGCCATTGCTTGAACTTGGAGGCTTCGATGGGGATCTGACCTTTTGAGGACTGGATTTGTTATGGTTTATGTCTAGTTATCCACCCCCTAAAGCCTCATGCAGTCGTGGGGTAGACTTCTAGAGTTTGTGATTAATTTATGATCCACTGGGATTATGGGTGTGAGTTCTGCAGGGATTATGGGTGTGAGTTCTGCAGGGGTTATGGGTGTGAGTTCTGCACCCAGCTTAGGGCAGATAACCTGAATGCAACTTAAAAGAGAAAGACTTGCTGTCTGTAGCCATTGTGCTGCTGCTCCTCCTTTTGATGTCTGCTCATTGCCACTGCCATGAAAGGTTGCTCTCTGCCATGTGCCAGTCTGTCTCGGAATGAGCTGAGTATGGATTAAAACCTCCACTAACTGTAAGCTCAATAAGCCTTTCCTTCCTTTACCTTGGTTCGGGTATTTGTCCCTGCAACGAGAAAACTATAACTGAGACAGGGTTTGAATGTTTGATATAATTTGCTTTTGAGAAGTTCAGAGGCTTCCTTGAAAATCTGATGATTGGGAAATCCCAGGTTACGGAGACACCAGTACTAGGTGGGAGGTGGTGGATGGCCCACGGCCTGGGAAATTCTGAAATACTGGGTGTTAGTCAACTTTCTGTTATTTTAACAAATACCTGAAATAACTTATAAAAGAGAAAGGTTTTATTTTGGCTTATGGTATTAGAGGTTCCACTTCATGATTAGATGAACCCATAACATCCAAATGTCCTAGATGGCAATGGTGGGAGAGAATTAGTGAGTAAAACCATTTATCTCATGGCAAAATGGCAAAAGACAGGAAGCAGAAGGGACCGCTGTCCCCTTGGAGGGCACGCCCTCGGTGACCTGGAGACCTATCACTAGGCCTTCCCATAGTCAGGTAGATCCTTCTCAAAGTAGCTCACCAATCAGATGTTACCAGGTTGGGGGTTGGCCGCCTCTCCTTCTGCAGTTGGATTTCAATTTCTACTGTCTTGAACACAGAATTGAATGAAATGAGTAAAAAGCAGTAGCAAAGTTAATTTTAAAAAAAAGTAAAAATGAAGAACAAGGGAGAAGCTGGCTATTTCCAAGCAAGGTGAGCTTGAAATGAGTAAAAGAGGAAAAAGGCAAGACAAAAGAACACCCTAGAGAAAGGATGGTGGGAAATGGTGAGGAAAGCCAGGATCACAAGCTCTTCTTGCTGGCAGCTGTGTCCTTTTATACTAGTCAACTATCCAGGAAACCTGCGAGAACTTCTACATATGGGTCCTGGGAGATAGTGCAGGGATCCTAGGGCTCAAGCTGAGGTCAGGTCTAGCTCATCGTAATGAAAACTTGTTTTTTTTTTTTTTTTTTGTCTTTTGAGACAGGGTCTCGCTATGCAGCTCAGGCTAGCCTTGAGCTCACTTTTGTAGCCCAGGCTGGTCTCGAACTCGCACAGATCCTCCTGGCTCAGCCTCCCGAGTGCTGGGATTACAGGCGTGAGCCACCACGCCCGGCTTGTTTTTTTCTTTTTTGAGACAGTTTCTCACTATGTAGTTCAGGTCAGCCTTGAACTTACTATGTAGCCCAGGCTGGCCTCAGACCCACAGGAATCTTCCTGCCTCAGCCTCCCAAGGGTTGGGATTACAGTCATGCACCACCACTCCTTCCCATCTCTTAAAACAAGAATAAAGCCGGGTGTGGTGGTGCACACCTGTAATCCTAGCACTTGGGAAGCTGAGGCAGGAGGATCAGTGTGACTGTGAGATCAGCCTGGGCTACAAAAGTGAGTTCAAGGCCAGCCTGAACCGCATAGCAAGACCCTGTCTCAAAAAAGACAAAAAAAGAATAATGATCATGAGAAAATCCAGCATTTGCTTTCAGACTGTCACCATCATGGGTCGCATGCATGCTAATAAGATCTTGAGAATCCTTAAGTCTGAAGGACTTGCTCCTGATCTCCCTGATGATCCCTAACAATTAACAAAGCAGTTGGTGTTTGAAAGCATCTTGAGAGGAACAGAAAGGATAAGGATGCCAAGTTCTGCCTGATCCTCATTGAGAGCCGGATTCATCGATTGGCTCGATACTATAAGACCAAGCGGGTCCTCCCCACCTCAACTGGAAATATGAGTCATCCACAGCCTCTGCCCTGGTAGCATAAATTTATGTACTCAAGCAAGCAATAAAATCATGATTTAACTAAAGAAGAAAGAAAATCCAGTAGACTTTGGAAATGGATGTGCATTTGCTGCCTGCCCCAGCATCATCAGTGTACCGCTATATTTTCCTCGCTCCAGTTGATGTTCATGGGGTGAAAATGCTGGCTTTGAGCCTGGGATGGTGGTGTGTGATACCCAGTTATCTGGGACTCTGAGGCAGGGAGATTATGAAGTGAAGCAAAGGTTACATAGGGAAACCCCATTTAAAAAAAAATCTATCTAGATTCTAGCCCTAATCTCTAGCACTTGCCTTGATTCCTAACCCATAATGGTAACCCCAAACCAAAGTCTATCTAACTAGCAAGGCACCCTCACCCCCACCTCCACCTAAGCAAGAGAAAGCACTTGGAGCTAGGCAGACCATTCTGCCTCTGCTCAGTGGGGACTCGGGAGCAGGAACCAAGCCCCTCTGCCTTCCTTCCAGCTCCCACGTGTAGCTCCCCCTGGCTCTGCGACCCGGAAGCAAGCTAGTTGGAGCTGTGATTCGTAGCTCTGGTTCCTGCAGCAGCCAGAGCTTCGCTGTGCTCTTGCTGCCTCCCTGTCCTTCTTGCTGCTTTGCCGGTGAGGTGGGGTCTTCAGTTCAGAGCGGAAAAGCCAAGACATTCTGGAGCACAGTTGTGTGGACAACTGTGGATCCTCTGGCTCAATTCTCCAAAGCAATTGGCTTACTTACTGTACTGATTAAAGTGAGAAATGTTTGTCTCTTTTGGGCCCTCCTTTCCAAGATGATGAAAAAAAGAAGGAACAACGGTCGTGCCAAAAAGGGCCGCGGTCATGTGCAACCTATTCATTGCACGAACTGCGCCGGGTGCGTACCAAAGGATAAGGCCATTAAGAAGTTTGTCATTCGGAACATAGTGGAGGCCGCCGCCGTCAGGGACATTTCCGAAGCGAGTGTCTTCGACGGTCATGTGCTCCCAGGCTGTATGTGAAGCTGCGTTACTGTGTCAGTTGTGCCATTCACAGCAAAGTAGTCAGAAATCGATCTTGTGAAGCCTGCAAGGACGGAACACTTCACCTCTACCCCAATTTAGACCTGCTGGTGCTGTCCCGCAACCTCCAGCAAAGCCCATGTGAGGAGCTGGGTATGAACGGACTGAAGAAAACTCTCTTGAGAAAAATAATAAATTGAATGTTATACTTTAAAAAAAGTGAGAAATGTTTGTGATTTTAACAAGTCATTCAATAGCTTCTTTTTCAGATACTAAGGAATCAAACTAAGGGTCTTTTTTTTTTTTTTTTTTTTTGTCTTTTTGAGACAGGGTCTCGCTATGCAGTTCAGACTGGCCTTGAGCTCACTTTTGTAGCCCAGGTTGGTCTCGAACTCGCACTGATCCTCCTGCCTCAGCCTCCCGAGTGCTGGGAAACTAAGGGTCTTATACAGGCTGGCAAATAAATGCTGTACTGCTAAGCTATACCCTGGGCCTGAGCAGTGAGTTCTAAGTCACCATCTAGAAAGCTGTGGCATCCGGTGCATCTCCTTGCAGACACCCACATAGGAGGGTCTTCCCTGGGTTCCTATCTGGCTACATCATATGTGGGGGTTTCCATCTCACTTGGTTTTATCTGGAGAATATCAGAGGCACTCAACCAGTGCTGAGGCGCAGAGGTTGAGCACAGCTCTTTCTGTGGGTGCAGGGCGAAGCCCCCCACCTTCCAGCTTCATGTGGTTCCCAGGGAAGAAGCCACAGGGAGATCTTGGGCTCTCTTCTGGATAAGTCCTGTCGTTGTACCCAAACCCTAGAAAAGTGAGTGTATATAGAGCAAAATGTTATCTTATCATTGCTAAGTGGCATTCGTTTATTTCCAATATAAAAAGAGAGCATCTGAAAATCTTATGTAGAGGGCCAGGGAGATAGCTCAGTAGAATAAGTGTTTGCTTGGCAAGTACAAGGTCCTGAGTTCAGTCCCTGGTACTGCAAAACTCTTATGTAACCAATGACATTTCCATATTAAAGAAGGAAAGCCCTCTGTTTCTTTTCTAGCTTATGGGAAGAAGGTTTTTTGTTTGTTTCTTACCAAACTGGGCCTATAGAAAGAGTTCCCTGACACGGTATACAATCAGCCCTGTCCTTCCACCTATTGGTGAGTAACCAGGTCTGTCTCCTTGAGTCAGAGGGCACAGATGCTAGTAACAAATGGACAGAATCTGTCTTTCTTGCATATCAAGAGCTCAAGAAGTTGTCTGTGACTGAAAGAACAGCTGAAACATTTCATCAGGGGCCCAGGAGCCCCGTACTTTTCCATTATACCATCTTTGGTGGGTTGCTTTTGTCCTTAGCTGCCGCATGGTTGCAAGATGGTCAGTACATCTCCAAGCACTCAGTCCACATCCCATGGAAGAAGGAGAAGGAAGGAACAGTTCTATCAGGAAAGCAAGGCCCTTCCTAAAGATCTCTAGTAAACTTCACCCGTAACCCCTTGGTCAGGACTGGGACCCAGGACCACCTGAATGCAGTGGAGTCTTAAAAAATGTTTTGATGTAGACTTGTTTTTTCCACCTCAAGTCCATCACAAAGGACTGCTACCAACACCACCCACTGTTGCCCTGGCAGTGTTAGCCAATGCTAATTTTATTTTTTTTAATTTTAAAAATTTTTTTTCTTGTTTCAGAACTTTTGTTTGTTTATTTATTTTTATGGCCAGCTCAGCCTGCCCTGAGGGCAGGGCTGGCGCAGAGTGGGGATCGAACCGTGGTCCCTGCAGCCGCCCAAGCTTTCCCAAGCAGGTGCTTTAGACCACTGAGCCATCCTGCCAGGCCCCTAATTTTATTTTAGTTTATTTTATTGAGACAGGGCTTTGCTAATGGAGTTAAGGCTGAACTGACTTTGTGGCCCTTACCTTAGCCTCCCAAGTGCTGGGATTATAGGCAGGCATCATCAAAGTCAATGCTAATTTAAAAGTAAATAAATAAAGTTATTTATTTGAAAAGAGGGAATTTTCAAATTTCTCAGTAAGCTGAGGATATAGTACAGGGGTGTAAGTGCCTGCTTGGCCTGTAGAGGTTCCTGAGTTCCATCCCCAGTGCTGGAAAAAAAAAAAAAAAAAAAAAAAAAAAAAAAAAAAAAAAAAAAAAAAAAAAAAAAAAAAAAAAAAAAAAAAAAAAAAAAAAAAAAAAAAAAAAAAAAAATCTGAGCAATATGATTATTTATCTAGAAACCCCAATAAACTATTGGAAACCACCTAGAATTACTCAGTAAAGCTATTAGATATTCAATAAAGATAAGGGTTAGGATATATATATATTTTTTTCCATGTAAAAAGACTCAATTTATTTATTTGTTTGTTTATTTAGTCTTTTTGAGACAGGGTCTTGCTATGCAGGTGAGGCTGGCCTTGAGCTCACTTTTGTAACTCAGGCTGGTCTCGAACTCGCACCAATCCTCCTGCCTCAGCCTCCCAAGTGCTGGGATTACAGGCATGCGCCACCACGCCCAGCTAAAAGACTCAATTTAAAGTTGGGCATGGTGGCACACACCTGTAATCCCAGCACTCAGAAGGCTGAGGTACTGAGGCAGAAGGATGATTGCAAGTTCGAGACCAGCCTGGGCTACAAAGTGAGCTCAAGGCTATCCTGAACTGCATAGTGAGACCCTGTCTCCAAAAGACAAAAAAAAAAAAAGACTAAATTTATTTATTTATTTGTCTTTTTGAGACAGGGTCTCACTATGCAGTTCAGGCTGGCCTTGTGCTCACTTCTGTAGCCCAGGCTGGTCTTGAACTCACACCAATCCTCCTGCCTCAGGCTCCCAAGTGCTGGGAATATAGGCACGTACCACCATGCCTGGCTAAAAATACTAAATTTACAAAGCCCATACTCTCAGAACAAATCTGAGAATGAATGGTAAAACATAACTGAAGAATACTGTGAGACTTTTCTGGTAGTTAGAGGTAGTTTTTGTTTTTGCTTTGTTTTAATTTTAAGACAGGGTCTTCTCAACTGCCTAGGCTGACCTCAGGCTTTTGAACTACCTGTCTCAGCCTTTTGAGTACCTGGGATTATAGGAGTGTGCCACTGAGCCCAGCAATTTTAATTTCTTTTAAAATGAGAGTGGTAATGATGAATCGGGCCTAGACTATATTTTCCTTTTACTAACATAGTCGTTAGGTATGACGAAGCTGACCAGGGCTGTTGTGCTGAGAGGCCAGAACTGTATCATGCCCGGTCAGCACCTACCCATCCTGAGGAAAGCCACACAGCCGTCTTCTGTATCCTGGGCAAAGCTCCTCTGGACCCCCAACTCCTGCAAATTCTTTCTTTAGGATATGGATGAGACTTTTCTACCTGATCAATATTTGACTTACATTGTTCTATTTTGAAACAGGGTTTCACAATGTATGCCAGGCTGGCCGCAAACTCACAGTGATCCTCCTGCCTCAACCTCTGAGTGTTGGGAATACAAGGTGTGCTACCATGCTTAGCTACTATGGTCTTTTCTGAACAGTCCAGAATCCTTTCCAGTTCTCTATTAGACTTTCTTGTCCATTATCAATACATTTACTGCTTTGTAAAAATGCAATAAAAAATACACTAAAATACTTCCTTAAAGTATCCATTTTTAAAATCTCAAAATCCTTACTTCTAGAAATCTACTCTAAGGCAACACCAAAGTGTAACACAAAAATATGCTCAATAAAGAATGATTTGAGAAGGTTGGCAAAATAGCTCAGCAGTCTAAACTGCCTGCTTAGGCAAGCACGCAGAGACCATGATTTGATCCCCGGCACTGTCTCTACCCCTAAGGTGGGCTGAGTCAGCCACACACACACACACACACACACACACACACACACACACACACATGACTGATTTGTGATACTGACAAATTGGAAAATTACTTCAACATCTAACAAAAGAATATCTAATAGACCAGACCAATTACTCACAGTCATTTAAAATTATAGCTGTACAGGGTTGGGTTCTGGCTCAACGGTACAGCTTTCTGCCTAGCAAGTATGTGGTTCTGGGTTCCATCCTCAGCACCACAAAAAACTCCAAAATCAAACCAAATGAACAAAAATACCCCAAACCCTCTAAGGTCAGTTCAATCATGTAGAAAAAAAAATACTACTATGCAGCTAAGTAAAAACGATAAATAATGAAAACATTATTTTTTTTTTAAATGTATGATACAGGGGCCGGGCGTGGTGGCTCACGCCTGTAATCCCAGCACTTGGGAGGCTGAGGCAGGAGGATTGATGCGAGTTCGAGACTAGCCTGGGCTACAAAAGTGAGCTCAGGACCAGCCTCAACTGCATAGCGAGACCCTGTCTCAAAAAAAAGACAAAAAAAAAAAAAAAAAAAAAAAAAAAAAAAAAAAAAAAGTATGATACAGGGTCTCACCATGCAGCATGGACTCCTGTAGTGAATCTCCTGTTTTCAGGCTCCCCAGTGCTGGGATTACAGGTTGGTCTCTGCGGCAGGCTCAGTGCACCTAGAGGTGGGGCCAGTATGGCATGTGGTGCAGGGATCGAACCTGGGCCTTGCTCTTGCCTAAGCAGGCCCTTAGTCCACTGAGCTATCTCATTGGCCCTGAAGCCACTATTCTTTGAATCTTTTTTTTTTTTTTTTTTTTTTTTTCAGAATTGGGGATAGAACTCAGGCCCTTGCACGTGCCAGGCAAGCTCTTATTCTACTGATCTTCCCAGCCCTTGAAACCACTATTCTTAAAATTGTTATAAGAAAGAAACAGAATATATCAAAGAGAAAATACAACTTACATTAAGAATTATGGGTATCTTATTATTTTAACTTTATTCTTTTGAGATAGGAACTCATATGTTCCAGGTTGGCCACGAACTCACAGCAATTCTCATACCTTGCCCTCCTGAATGCTGGGATCAGGGCATGAACTGCTGGCTACACTTTGAGTTTTGATCCTCTTCTGGGCTAGGAATAGGCGATTTGATCCACTCTTGAAATGGTGGGCAGTGGCAGCGAGCAACCGCCCAGGCAGCCCCATGATCAGAAAGTGAGACGCATATTCTACAGTGCCCAGCTGTGATGTCTGGCAAGTTAAGTGGAGTAAGTCCAGCTTCAACTTACAATAGTTTCAATTTATGTGGGTTTCTTAGGACATTATCCCATTTTTAAGGAACTACTGTGCTGTCTGCAGAGCCCTGGAACAGGATTTGTGCAGTAGCTTCATGTGTGATAGCCATGAAGCCAACCATCTCCCTAGGCCCTATGGTGAGGCTTCCACTCTGACCTTAGCCAGGTGGTGCTGGGGTAGCCACCACAAGGCAGCCTCCACAGCCCACAGTGCCCAGCCTGCCTAGGACTGGCCTGGGATGGCAAGCTGCCAGACATACCCATTGCCCCACTGTGCCTGTCTTCCTGGAGCTGGCACCTAGCATGGACACTCCTATCTTCACACAATGGATAAATACTAAGGCAGGATGCTGACAGGTCAGGATCTGGCTGCTTCAGTGTGGGGCTATATTGAGATCACTACAGGAACACCTGTCATTGGTCAACACAGCTACTCACAGGAGACTGTTCACAGGCAATTCACTTTTCTCTAGAGGCTCACCACTCTAGGCCCTTCTGGGGTATAATAATGTTCCCATGGAAATAAGAACTCTAATTCTTTTTATGATTATGATTATTATTATAAACACTAACAGTTACAGAAGAGATTCCTGACTGAAATCAGGTAGGAGCCGATCCCGGGACCCACCAGTTGACCTGCCTTCCTTATCTGCAGGCAAGATGGTCCCATCAACAATCTCCAGACCCATCAAAGATGATGGGATGTCCTCAAATAGCTTCAGGTCCCTTCTCCTAAAGTGCGTTCTATCCTGGGAGCTCTCACACTAGGCATCTTGGCTGGGAGAGCTGAGCAGGCTCATGTGCAAGGCTCTGTATCTGGAACAGGTGTTCTGGTTCTAGGCGCCCAGGAGAGGTTCCAGGGCCTCACTTGTTGGGTAGCTCAGGAAGTGCTTTCTTCTATGAAGAAACAGTACCACATCTTAATTGTCAGGTTTGGTCCCCAGAGGGAAATTCCTGCTAGGTGGGGACTGTACCACACACAAGAGTTTTGCCACATCTAATGCATTTATTGGGTCCATGTCGTGTACCCCTGAATCCCCTGCACCCAACAGACTGCTGGGCATGTAGTAGGTGCCCAGCAAGTGTCTGTTGAACTGAATGGCAAAGGGCTTCTCTTCACCATGCAGCAGTCTCTGGTGCTCCAGGAGATGCGAGCTCCAGCTGAACACTTCCCCACATTTGTTACACTTCAAGGGTTTCTCCCCAGAATGAACCTTCTGGTGTTTAATAAGACAGTGGTTCTGGCTAAAGGCTTTGCCACACTCGTGACATTTATAGGGCTTCTCCCCAGTGTGGATGCGCTGGTGCACAATGAGGGACGAGTGGCAGCTGAAGGCCTTCCAGCACCTGCTGCAGTCGAAGGGCTTCTCCCCAGTGTGGATGCGCTGGTGCACGATGAGGTAGGAGTGTGAGCTGAAGGCTTTCCCACACTCGTTGCACTTGAAGGGTTTCTCGCCACTGTGGATACGCTGGTGCACAATGAGGTACGAATGGCAGCTGAAGCCTTTCCCACAGTCCGTGCATTTGAAGGGCTTCTCACCAGTGTGGACCCTCTGGTGCAGTGTGAGGCGTGAGCGGTTGTTGAAGGCCTTCTCGCACTCGGTGCATTTGAAAGGCTTGTCCCCATTGTGGATCTTCTCGTGCACAGTAAGGGAGGAGTGGCAGGTGAAGGCCTTGCCACACGCATCACATTTGTAGGGCTTCTCGCCCGTGTGGATGCGGTGGTGGCGGGTGAGGTGTGTGCGCTGGTTGAAGGCCTTGCCACACTCGCTGCACTTGTAGGGCTTCTCCCCTGTGTGTACCCGCAGGTGCATGTTGAGTAGTGAGCTGCAGCTGAAGGCCTTCTCACAGGTGCTGCACTTGTAGGGTCGCTCCCCCGTGTGGATGCGCTGGTGCACGTTGAGGGATGAGTGACAGCTGAATGCCTTCCCGCACTCGCTGCAGAAGAAGGGCTTCTCCCCTGTGTGGATGCGCTGGTGCTCGATGAGGTTGGTGCTCCATGTGAAGGCCTTGCCGCACTCGCTGCACTTGTAGGACTTGGCACGGCTGTGCCAGCGCCGGTGTAAGGCTAAGGATGTGCTCTGTGGGAACGTTTTCCCACACTCACTGCACACAAAGACACCTGCCCCGGTGCCCACCCCATGTGGCCTGGACTTGAAGGACCTGTCTCCTGGGCATGTTCTCTGCTGGTCTCTGGCAACTGCCCCAGTGGACTGGATGTCCATGGTATGCCTGGCAGGACAGTGTCCTCCCAAAGGGGCACCCCACTGGGCAAACAGAGAGCACTTGACAGGGGAGCCCTCAGCAGAGTCATTGTGTCCCCAGTATCTCTGCTCTGTGGAGATGTCCCCAAGGGTAGCAGGCACTTGCTCCCACTGCACAGCCTGGTTTCTCCACACTCCTTCTGGGGCCTCCCATGCTGCACCCAGGCGGGCACTGTGAGCACTGGGCCTCTTCAGCGGCTCCATGACTGCCTCCTGGAGTAGTTCTTCTCTGCAAAACCCCTGCAGCAGAGACTGCTCCTTCACCTGAGGTGGAGGGCCCCTCTCTGTAACAGATTGAAAATAGAATTAACTGAGAGCAGGCAGAGGCAGGGCACCGGAGTGCACACTGGATGGCTGACCTGGAAAAGGAGGTAAGCTCAGGAAAAAGGGGATTAACAACAGGGCCGAAGAGCTAAAGGCACAAGAGCCAGGCATGGTAGCGCACACCTGTAATCCCAGCACTTGGGAGGCTGAGGCAGGAGGATCAGTGTGAGTTCGAGACCAGCCTGGGTTACAAAAGTGAGCTCAAAGCCAGCCTGAACTGCATAGTGAGATTCTGTCTCGAAAAGACAAAGAGCTAAGGGCACAAAGGCAGAAGAACAATAGAGGCTGCCCGTGTGAGATGCTAGATGGAAAAAGGAAAGAGGAAGAGAAAAAAGGACCTATGAGAGGGCACAAAGACACAGCCAAGGGCATCTTCAAAGAGCAGCTGCAAGTAGGTAGTAATGGGATCAAGAAATGGACACAGCTCATGGAGTCCCATCTTGGGGGGGTGGTTCGTTCAAGATGTAACTTCCTGCTGAGGACATGAGTGTAATCTCAGCACTGAGGAAGCCGAGGCAAGGGGACTGCCCTGAGTATGAGGCTAGCCTAAATTATATAATGAGACTCGGTCTCAAAAGAAAGTAACTTCCTGTTTGTCAAAAGAGATACAAGTAGCTGCAGTTCCCTTAGAGGAAGGCAGCTGATAGACTGTGATGGGTGGATCCACCTGGCTCTGTAATGAGGCCTGAGATGCTGCATCACATTAAAAACATTCAATAGGGGCCCGGCAGGATGGCTCAGTGGTCTAAAGCGCCTGCTTAGGAAAGCTTAGGCAGCTGCAGGGACCGTGGTTTGATCCCCGGCACCACATGCTGCACCAGCCCTGCTCTTGGGGTGGGCTGAGCCGGCCATAAAAATAAATAAACAAACAAACAAAAGTTCTGAAACAAGAAAAAAATTTAAAAAAAAATCAATAATAAAAAGGATTCTACTTCTATGGTGAGATGTTCTGGGCTAACACTTTTTTTTTTTTTTTGGTCTTTCTGAGACAGGGTCTTGCTATGCAGTTCAGGCTGGCCTTATGCTCACTTTGTAGCTTAAATATTTTATTTCTAATTCTGTGTTCCAAAAAGGCTGAGGGAGTCTAGTCCAGAGTGGTAAGTAGAGCTGCCTTGCTGTGCAGTGTGTGCCCTGGACCTGCTACAAGGAACTGAATAGACAAAATAGACCCTGGAAAGATGAGGTAGGCAGCCAGGTGAGGTGGGTGGAGCAGGACCCCCTGCTGCCAAGGAAACCCCAAATACACAAGCTCACAGAGAAGAAAGAGTAAGAGAAAGAGCTGTGCAGAAGGGCACAGGGCGAAGAGGTGGACAGGTGCCATGGAAGTGGCGGAGGCAGAAGGAAGACTTAAATGGAGGCCAAATGTGATGACGAAGATGCATTTTTAAATATTTATTTATTTTTTGTAGGACCGGGGTTCGAACTCATGACCTTGCTCTTGCCAGGCAGGCATCTGTGCCATGGAGCTATCTCCCCACGTCCCTATGAAGATGCATTTTTTTTTTTTTGGTCTTTTTGAGACAGGGTCTCGCTATGCAGTTCAGGCTGGCCTTGAGCTCACTTTTGTAGCCCAGGCTGGTCTCGAACTTGCACCGATCCTCCTGCCTCAGCCTCCCGAGTGCTGGGATTACAGGCGTGCGCCACCACGCCCGGCTATGAAGATGCATTTTAAAGACAGTGCTGGTGCTGGTGCTGGTGCTGTGTACAGAGGTTGGAGCACAGCTGGTGAGCAGGAGAACAGTTAAAGAATCCAAAATAGCCGAGTGTGGTGGCACTCGCCTATCATCCCAGCATTTGGGAAGCTGAGGCATGAGCATGGCTGAGCTTTTGAGGCTACACTGGGCTACATAACGAGACCCTGTATCAAAACACACAAAGCGGGGGGATGAGAAGAAAGAAAATCAAGAGCATAATCCTGGTGAAAAACAGCATTATCAGACAAATGCTATGGCTGTGAGAATGAACACAAAGTGAAAGGCTCGAGAAATGTTTAGGAGCTAAAACTGACTGCTTCTTATTGACTGGAGTGGCAGGATGGCGGACAGAAAGGGCAAAGGCTTTGCCAACACCCAGGCCCTGGTGGATGATGGAAACATCTAGAAAGAAAGGGACAGAAAGCAGAAGTACTTATCTATTTCTAGGCATGTGGAATGAGGTCTATCCAATGTTTAGCAACATGGGATTATAGCTCACAAGATGACAGTTCATGTCACTATAGCACAGGTAAGGCCACCACCAAGCAGAGGGTAGGGATCTGCAGAAGCTGTACAGAGAGAGGTCAGATATAATGGTGTGCACCTATCATCCCAGCATTTAGAACGTTGAGGCAGCAGGATTGTTTGAGTTAAGGAGTTTGAAAGTAGCCTGGGCAACATAGTGATATTTGAGGCCCAGATCAGTAAAAAGGAGTTATGACAGCAAAGGGAGACTGATGGCATAACAGGGCATGTCACACAGTAAGACACTATGTAATCAGTAAAAAGCACACAATAGACTGGACATGGTGGTGCATGCCTGTAATCCCAGAGCTTGGGAGGCTGAAAACAGGAACACCACTACGAGTCCGACCTGTGTAGTGAGACTCTGTAGGCCTTGTACTAAATACATTAAAAAAAAAAAAAAGCACATGATACCCAAAGTGTCACGGTGAATAAAGAAAGAGTATGGAGTGTACAGTAAGGCCAAGGATATATTTTTAAAAATACCCATGCAGGGCCAGGGAGAAAGCTCAGTGGTCTAAGCACCTGTCTGGCAAGTGCAAGGACCTGGGTTCAATCCGTGGTATACCTCATGCCATGCCAGCCGTGCACCAAGCTGGCCACTGAAACTGGGCATGGTGGTGCACACCTGTAATCCCAGCACTGGGGAGGCTAACATAGGAGGATCACTACAACTCTGAGCTGTGTGGTGAGACCCTGTAACAAACAAATAAAATACTCACATACAGTTGTTCCTTAATATTCTCAGGGGATTAGTTTCAGGACCTTTCTCAGAGACCAAAAATCTGTGGATGCTCAAGTCCCTTTTTTTTTTTTTTTTTTTTTTTTGTGGGACTGGGGTTCAAACTCACAACCTTTCACTTGCCAGGCAGGCACTTGTGCCACAGAGCTATCTCCCCAGCCCCTCAAGTCCCTTTTAAAAAACTTTGTGTGTGTGTGTGTGTGTGTGTGTGTGTGTGTGTGTGTGTGTCCCAGTGCTACTGCAGACCACTAAGCTATACCTCCAGGTCCCAAATAATGTAATATTCATTATAATTTACTTACATCTCTTTTTTTAAACCTGCATCTTTAAATCATCTCTAGATTATTCCTAATACCTGACACAATGTAACTGGGTAAGCAGCTGTTATAGCACAATATTCAGGGAGTATAATGACAATAAAGTCTACACATTTGAGGATACTTAATATTTTTTCCCAAATATTTCTGATCTGAAGTTGGTTGAATTTGCAAGTGTACCAGCTGCAGATGTGAAGGGCCATGCCACAGTGGGAAAACTAGGGTAGTGTAGGGAAGACGTGGTCACCTCTGGGCAGAAAGGTTATAGGGGGGACGTCAAACTTCTCTGTATTATCCTTATTTTATAGGATATACCTCTATTAATTGAACAAAAACAGTTTTTGTTTGTTTGTTTGTTTTTGCAGTGCCAGGAATAGAGTCCAGGCCACTGTACCACTGAGCCATACTCTCAGAGCCCAAATTTTTCTTTCCCAGGAATCAAACTCAGGACCTTGCACTTGCTAGGTGCTATGCGGCTGAACTATGTCTCCAGCCCATTTAAAAATGTAGGTTGTTTTATTTTTGGTTTTTGAGGCAGGGTCTTGCTGTATAGTTCATGCTGGTCTTGAACTTACTATGTAGCTCAGACTGGCCTCAAACTCCCAATGACGTCTCCTGCCTCAGCCTCCCAAGTGCTGGGATTATACATTCCAGTCTAATTTTGATAGAAGAGGAAGAGGACAATCAAACCTGGGGTAAGAAACAAAGCTCATGAAGTTAGAAGCTATGGCCACTCTTGTACCATTAAGATTTGGGGGCTTTGGGGTGTGGAAGAGGTGGGGCTGAGGAGCACAGAGGCCTTCTTTGTATCTGCACCCATCTAGTTGGCCCTGGCATATATGGCCCTGTATTAACTACTCCTTGGTCTGTCTTTCCCACAAAGATTTCTGCTTCTCAAACTTTCCAGATGTCTAATGTACCGAGCATTCACTGTCCACTAAAGGTTGAAATTTTTTTTTTTTTTTTTTTTTTTTTTT
>PVJA010042527.1:0-17216 GCA_004027025.1 Myocastor coypus | reverse complement strand
TGTCTAGTTGTCCCCCCAAAGCCTCATGGAGTCATTGGGCGGGGACTTCTAGAGTTTGAGACTTGATCCATGATCCCTGGGATTATAGGTTTTTGTACTGATGGGATTATGGGTGGAAGTACTTCTGGGATTATGGGTGTAGCCTAGGGCGGGAGCTAAGGTGGAGAGCCTGAATGTAATATAAAGAGAGACAGAGAGATAGACTGGAGCTCTAGTTGTTGCTATTGCTCTGCTGCCATGTTTGGTTGGCTACCTCTGCCACCATTTTGTTGCTGTTCCGCCGCCATGAACTGGATGCTCTCTGCTCTGTTCCACTCAGCCTTGGGCCAGCTGAATATGGACTGAAACCTCCACAAACTGTGAGCTAAATAAACCTTTCCTTCCTTCATCTTGAGTGTCGGGTATTTGTCTCGGCAACGAGTAAAAAGTAACTAATACAGGTGCTGAAAAGTGAGTGGGCTACAAGTGGGAGTACAAGGACTTGCGCTGGTGTTCACACTATGTCTGTTAGTGACAAGCCACACTTGCTTCTTGGTAAATTTTCACCTCCAGAGCTCTGGAATTAGATACGAACGTAGAATCTTCTCTCCAAAACTGAATATATTTTTAGCCTGGAAGGAGAAAACCTGCATGCAAAAGCAGGAGATAGATAGAATGGTGGTGATGTCAAGTGATAGTTTCAATACTGAGGTTCTCAAAATTACCCTGGTTCCTACAGTTCTTCCTTTCATTCTATGGAGCCAACCAATCCATCTAATAAATCATGAGATTGAATCTTTTAAGTCTAATTTGTTTTGGGTTTCTGCCATTACAACTGAATAGAAATCTCAAGACTGAAAGGAGAAAGCAGAGTTTTATTACAACTCTTTATTACACCTCTTTACATCTCTGGAAGTGGATGACTCAGAGTCATGAGAAGGGCCCAGGGACCATGGCCCACTCAGCAGCAGAGTCTTCCCTTGATGACAGCACTCCTTGATGAGTTCATCTACCCATTCCAACTTGTGCTTTGTCAACCTTTACCCTTGTGGGCCTGATAGCTGCCTTGCTCTACACTGAAAGGATGAGTGACATATGCCTCTTTTAACGTCTGTCTTGGGCTCCATTTGACTCAATTTCCAGAGATTCCATAACTAGGCACCAACATCAGAATCTTGCCAACTCTTAAACCTGAGCCCACTCGGACTATTTTTTTTTTTTTTCTTAAAAACACTAGAATCATACTCATCACTAGATAAAATGACACCAGTTTTGGAGTTCCACAAATCTGTCCTCCCAGCAGATTGTGATTTACAGTAGGCAGTCATGATGGTTGCTGTAATAGGACTGTGGATGAGCAGGGAGCACAGGAGAGGTGTGGAAAGGGGCTGAGAGAGCCGACATGCTCCACTCAAGCCCCAATACTTTCCCTGATATTGGAATTCTTTGGCTGTTTGATGTTCTTCCCAGAATGTGGTGGCATGGAGAGGACAAGGCCCTACCCTTCACTTGTGGTCTGCACCCTTCTCTTCTCACACCAATCCCATAATGCACCACATTGAATACATGAGTATGCAATATGCATATCGCAAGTATACCCCACTCCCACAGAGACCCTTTGGCCACCCCTCAAGTGCTTGTACAAAGACAGGTGACCTATGCCATCTATGAAGTAGGCTTGGGAAAATATGTTCAGGAATTTCAAATCCCAAATGCCTGAGGTATCTCAACTGGGGGTTCATGTTCCAGATGGGCTCCTTTAGGGGGCCCTGCACATGCTGTTGTCACAGAGCTACAGGCTGAGGACAGTAGGTGGGGATCAAGGCTGAGTATACAGGCCTCAGTAGCTCTGTAGGCCTGATTACAAATTCCTGTTCACACCAACTTCATAGACTGAAAGCCTGACCCCCAGCGGAATGATACAAGGAGATGAGGCCTTTGGGAAGTGATGGGGTTGAGAACAGACCAGGAGCACGGAGCCTCTATGATGAGATGATTGCATAAGAAGAAGAGTCCCTTTTTCTGTCCTGAGAGGCTACAACCAGCGCATGACCATTTGAGGTAGACCATTACTAGATAGTGTTCCACTGGTGTCCACATCTGGGACATAGAAATCAATATCTGACGTTTAAGCCACTGACTATGTGGTGTCTGCCTGAACAGAACATAATAAAGCATAAGTCCCACTCTGGGTCAAAGATGCCTGGTGCCACACTGACTAGCAGAGCCTCAAGGCTGGTTGGGCTGGCCTCCAAAAAAAGCCCTTTTGTCATTTCAATCACCTTGTATATTTCTGATACTCACAACTGAAAGAATACTTATTAATATATGTGCAAGTTTATACAAATGTTCTATACCCATTGCTTCCCTTTTTCTAGAAGCACCTCTTGCTACCGTAACTCACTAACCCAACCATTCTTCCTCTAACACTGTAGTATACCTGTAGTGTACTCTTTTTTTTTTTTTTTTGTCTTTTTGAGACAGGGTCTTGCTATGCAGTTGAGGAGGCTGGTCCTGAGCTCACTTTTGTAGCCCAGGCTGGTCTCCAACTCGCACCAATCCTCCTGCCTCATCCTCCCGAGTGCTGGGATTACAGGCGTGAGCCACCACGCCCGGCTTCATCTGTAGTGTACTCTTGAAGCCACAAATCGGATGGTCTTCCCTTCATTCTCAAGTAGCTGGTCTCTTCTACACCATGTGGGGTACATTAAATATTCCTTGTTCTTGAAATGCTCTTATTTATTATCTTATAAAATAATGAAAATAAATTATAGCAGAATAAAAACTGGAAATTGATCAATTAGCTATTTCTGAGGGGACAATAAATGGGATCTAAATGGGATGATAAATAGGTTCATTTCTTGTTTCTCAAATAGTTCCTTTTCAGTAGACTTCTGTAGCCCTGCCCCCAATTTGTCCTTGTTCTTCAAAGCTCTGTCTTCTTCTCTAGGCTGAAAACTTCCAAAAACCATTTGCTGGAATCAATTATTTGATTTAGTGTGATAAGCTCTTACCTTGGAGAATCTATTCATTCTTGTACTTCAAAGTGTCAGCTCCCTAAAGTTAATCTCAGACTTCTATCTCTATCCTTCATGCACTCCCAAGTCCCACCTTCAGGACTGGTGAATTCTTTCTCCTGAATTTTAAACCAGTATTACCTTTTACTCTGTTCCTTTTTTCCTTCTTGCCGTGGTGTCCGACTAAGTCTGTCCTGGAAAGTTGTTTCCTCTTCTATTTTTTGGTTCCCCCTCAGAAATCTCTGAATTAACTATTTCCAGTTTCTAGTCTGCTACAGTTTATCTTCATTACTTTATAAGAAAAGTCCCAATCAAATGGAAAGCTTTTCATGGCTTTTTTTTTTTTTTTTTTTTTTTTTTCTGGTTCAAAAGCTTCCATTGGATCTTTATGGCTTGAGTAAAACTCCCAGCTCCTTCATCCTGAGATTAAGGCTTAGCACCAGTCTTTCACTGTCTACATTTCACTCAGATCCATGTTATCGTTTTTCCCAAAACCAATTTTTCCTGTGTCCCTGCCTTAACCCTCTTCAATCTACAATCATCAGTTTTCAACCTGTGGGTAGTGACCCCGGCGGGGGTCGAATGACCAAAACACAGGGGTCGCCTAAAGCCATCGGAAAATGTTACTTATCTGGAATTACAGTTTTGAAGTAGCCACCAAAATTATGTTTTGGTTTGGGGTCACCGCAACATGAGGAACTGTATTGCGAGGTCATGGCATTAGAAAGGTTGAGAACCACTGATAACCCCTTCTTCACTTGTCCAAGTTGCTATTGATAAATTTCAAGTTCTGATTCCCATATAAAAAGCTTATAATATTTTCTCTCTCTTTTCTGTATTCCTCTGTCTGCTCTATTTGTTTAATGCTTATTAATGTATTGTCTTGAACTGTTAAAAAATTGTAACCACTTAAGCTAGGTTTTATATGGTATGAAAATAGAACCTATGTCTCACAATATTGTCTATTTTTCTCATTACTGCACACTCTATGCTATGTGCAGTGAGTATCTCACAGATTTTTATTTTGGTATTTCTTTATTTTAAAGTAAAGGTTGTGCTGTACGTGGTGTAGTCTTTTTGGTGGTCATAGTGTCTAGTATCATGATGCTAAAGTTGGTGGTAAAAAAAAAATAACTTAAAGACTCAAAGAAATTTCACTCTATAGTTAGCCATTATTAATAATCATCTCTTCTCCCCACCTGCATAGTGGACACATTGTGCCAACCTTAAAAGTTGAGATGTTTAAGTGACTCGGCAGGGAGCCTGGGTCTTCACCTTATAACCATCCTCATGCTGTGCAAGAGGAGGGCACAAAGATGCTGTGAGTGCTACACTTGTTCTTTTTGTCCCTGTGTTTGGTGTCTTCCATCACCTTGAATTGTTGCCCTTCAGCAATGCCACCCTGCCTTAGAGCCAGATGACTCTGTGGGATTGGGGACTGAAACCACCACAACCTGCGAGCTAAATAAATCTTTACTTCTTTAATTTGGGTATCAGGTATCTTGTCTGGGCAACAAGAGAAAAGTAACCAGGACACCACCATTGTCTTTGTTTTGAAGACTAATATATTACTTTTCTTTATAAGAAGTAGTATTATATTCTGATTAAAAACAAAAGGTCTCTCTATTCGTGTTTTTGTTTTTGTACTGCATTATTCTTCATATAATACTGGATACTCGCATTTGTTTGGAAGTTCAAAGAGAAAAAAATTAGCAGACACCACTATACATAGCAAAAGACATTACAGTATCCTTCTTTCATTTTATTGGAAAGGAATAATTTCTATTCTAGCGCAAACCATGTATTTTACATCATAAAGCAAGATATAATTTACATATTACATTTCTTATGAGACCTTTATATCATTATGTCATTCCCTTTTTTATTAGGTCACCTCTTCTGTTTTAACTTAACCTACCAAGTATCCTACAAATCAGCACCTTCCTTGAAGAGGGACACAGAAGTTCCTATGTACTCATTTGCATCTGGGTGAATGGCGGAGCAGAGCTGTGTGCCCAAGCTGGTGGTACTGCGATTCTCCTCTGACAACTGGCTCAGGAGCCAGCATGCCATCCCTTTAAGTCATATATCAAAGTTGTACTTCAAAAAAAGAATAAGTGAACAAAACTGAATGCCGCCACTACATGTGTACTATTTGATTAAGTGCTTGAATAATAGCTGTTTGTGGAATTAATTAACCAGCAATGAACAACCAGATGACTGACTGGCAATGGTTACTCTTTGCAGTTTCCAGGCACTGCTTGCCCAAGACACTGGATAAAATTCTGAAATTTCCCCTACTTATCGCATTTATGGGGTTAGGATTTTCTGTTGTCCATGGAAGTGAATGTCTATCTCTATAATTCTCTTCTTGGATTCTCCCTCCTTCTAAGATTCTCTTCTAACGTTATCTCCTTCTTAGCAAAATGTCTTCACGTGTGATTTCTGTTTCCATCTGTGACTTCCTGTAACACAAGCTCTCTTTTAGTTGTGCTCCTCTACCTTCATACCCCAAGGCCAGCAATCTCTGGGATCACACTCACTTGCCAAATAAAAGAATCTCTCAGCTTGGAACGACACATTGTTTCTTTGAAATGTAATGCTCTGCAGCAACTAAAGAGAAAAATCAGGAGTTGGAGATTCCTTAGAAGCAAGTGACATGGGCTGCTCACCCAACCTTCATAAGCCTTTCCTAAGAAATGTTTTGCTATTGTGTTACAAGAAGAGGCAGTCCGTTGCTGAAAGCAAAATACATAAGATGGGATTTCTTCACTCTACTGTAAGAAATAGAAGCTCAACACTTGAAATACATTTTCAAATGGTGACTATTGGATTGAAAAAGAAAATTACTCTTAACTCAATCTGATATGCCAAAGGAAATGTAAATGTTTGTTAAAAGAACATTTTATGCCCTGAATGCCTTGCCTGTAACTCACAGTACAAAGTTTGGCCAAAATCAATCTACAGTTTTTTAATCACCGGTAATTAAAATTATTAGAACCAAGTTGATCAAGATAAGAATATAAGTTTAAAAGTTGTCTATTCTGTGTGTCCTAAATTATTCTTTGATCAAATGTTGTGACTTTGAGATACCTGAAAAATATACCTATTTCTCATTTCCAAGTACAAGGTTATAAGTATTTACAGCAAGGAAGAATTTCCTTACTGGACAAAGCATCTAGGTACCATACAACTTCATCAGCACTTTACATTTTTAAAGTCCCTTTCCTCCCATGACCAGAATACTGGACATACCAAGAATGCGGGAAAGACTGAAGGAGCAACTGAATAGAGCCTCACAACACCCCTGTGAGGTAGGTAAGTATCATTGAACTCATTTTATAAATAGGTAAACCGAGGCACCATGTGGTAATGGTTTGGTCAAGTCCACCTGGCAAGTTACAAATGTATGGCTGAGGACAAAGAGATAAAAACAAAGAAATATCAGTCCTTGATCTCAGCCCTAGGTGCTAAGCTTTATTTCAAAATACTAAAAAATAAAATTCCACAGTCTTCTTTAAAAATTTTTAAATTTATACAAATTTTTGTGTATTCCACTAAACATTTTTGTCTTTCATATTTCTGTTGAGTGAAGAAAGAACAGGCGAGTAAACACATCTCTCTTGTCTAGATGTAATTTCCATGATACATCAGACTGCATCAACATTCCACCAGAGCTCTGGCTCCAAATTCCAGGGTATCTTTATAACCTCTAATACTTTTAAGCCCCCACGTTAAAACAGGACTTCAACTGCTTCCCTGCCAGATGCTCTGTGGCCTTCATGAGCATTTGTTGTAGAATACCAAAAGCAGCAAAATACTTAGTTAATATTTTCTCACTCTTAAGATAAAAATAATTGTGATGGAGTGAAAGTTGCTTTTTGTAGTGTTTGAGACACTGCAAACTCAAAGCTTGCCATCTTTTATATAAAATATATAAACACACCAAAAAGATGTAGTTTATGCCTTTTAAAATCATCTTTGTTTTCCTAGAGAAATTTGTCTCCCTCTCTCATGTGAAAAATATTTCCCCTAGCAAAATTCCTGCGACAATAAATTGTTCAAAGACAAGCTTCTGTAAGATAGCAAATTTGATGGGGATAAGGCATGGTGTTGATGGTGATATAATAAAGAACTCAGAGATAAAATCTGTAGCTTAGATCTTGAGCTTAGATCTAGAATTAACCAGACATAGCCAATCACACTGATCAACAAGCTAGTGATTAGAAGTTATACATAATTCTTTTTTTCTCATAGCTGATGGAAACCCTTATCATGCCCAACAGATATGGAAATGCAAAAGGGAATTATAATGGGCACGCATCATTCGGACTTTGGCTTTTCAAACATACCTGAAGTGAACTGGGAAGATGACAGAATAAAGAACTGGGGTTCAAACAGGTTCCTGGGAAGACTATAGGTATTTGTTCTGAATATATATATGGTTTCTTTGGCTGCTGAAGATTTTCTGAAAACCTCATACAATTATGGGATGAGTGGGCTGAACCTAACTGAAGAAGTTCAGAGTATATTAAGCAAAGCATAACAGAAAGAAAAACAAAATAAACACATACAGAAACAAATGTTGGTGGTATTCCAGAGGGAGGAGGAACATTTCTTAACTAAATTTCATTTTGCTCCTCTCCTGCTTTTTTTCTGCCATGGTCCCAATATTTTGGTTCTGTTTTGTTTATTTTTTTTTATTTTACTTTTTTTTTTCCATTGGAGGAAGAAATGACAGAGCAGGATAGGTGTTTTATGGTTTTTGATTTCTTCTTAGGCCTGTTTAATTATTGTTTTTCCTCAGTTGACTGTTGGCACCTGGTTCCTCTGTAAACTATATTCCTTGGCCTTCAGTCTCAGGTTGGCAATGCTGTTGGCCATGTTGACGCCCTGTGCAGGGCTATTGTTGGCACATGTGGCAGAATAAGTAGCCATGGCGCTGTAGGGGACAAAGGAAAAAGCAGGGAGAATAACAAGCATTAGTTTCACAAAGCTGCGAGTCTGTGCCCCAGATGGATGTACTCTCAGGAAGAGGTCAGCGGGTTGACCAAGACAGGGGGCTGAGCAAGATGCCCTTCAGAGTCTCTGATGGCTCCAGCAGTCCATTACGTGAAGGCTTTGGGGGAAGCCAAACGGTGGCCTATTTTGTAGTGCAGAGGAAAGCACAGAGGAATAAGACAGGAGAAGGAGAAGCAGTTGCTATGTTAAATACAATGAGGAGTGATTTATTTCTGAGACGAGAGAGACATTTCTCAAGTTGACTAGCAGGCAGTTCATCAGCTGACTAAAATGGTACTTAATCTGCTTTAGGCCTGTGTCTCTCAGCCTGTGAGTGAAGGAGAAAAGCAAGCAGTCGATAAACTAATGAGGATTCTGTTTCTTCATTCCCTCTAGCTGCTCTTAATTCTGACACACTTTAGGTAATAAATAAATACCATAATAAACAATATACTTGGAAATAAATTTTTAAAAATCAATGTAACTTCTCTGCAACTTTGACTCACTGGTTGATGGTAAAAAGCATGGCTAAATTAAGACATTTCTGTCAGTCAGCCTTGATTTTTCTAATCCTTTCAAGCACACATCACCTTTTAGGTCAGTTATTATGAAAATGTTAAAATTTTCTAAACAAATAATCAAAGATCCAAGTAACTTGAAGTTGTTTTCATATCAGAAACTATAATTAATACCAAGTAAACCACTGAGCATAGATGTATCATTGATAGGTTTTTGTTAATTGACCTAGAAGAAAGAAAAAAGAAATGGGGCTCAAGTCTTGGTTGAAAATTATTTTTACTTTAAATAATTAAAAGAAGCCTCATTTGAACTAAATGAAAGTGTTTCTAGTTTCTAATATTAGAAAGATTTCTTTGAACTGAGGGTTGAAATGAGATAGACTTGAAAATGGAATGGCATGTGCTTTTCTGGTGTCATCATTCCAATGGAATTTTGTCAGCCATGAAACAATTTGTGGCTCTGGGGATCAAGTGACAAGATCAGAAAGGAAAGCTAAAGCAACTCTACAAATAGGGAGACTATATCATGGGCAGTTATCTGGATCCTCATGATTAAATTCATAATAACATATTGCAGCTCAGTTACTAGAAATTAACCAAAGAAAATTAAATATAATTAGTTTCAGATCACGGTTTCATATACATATATATATATATATGTATATATATATATATGTATATATGTATATCTTTAATTTAAAAGTCTTAGAACATTGCAATAAATGCATGGATAATTGTATACTCTGTGTGTGTGTGTGTGTGTGTGTGTGTACATATGGGTGTGTATGGACACGTGGGTGTGACGACTATACAAAGATAGAAGCACAGGAGCTCATAATAAAAGTAGGTTTAAGTTAGAAGTGAGATAAAGGGCTGGACAACTCATTCAGGTAGGAATCATTTTTGGGTTTTTTAGCATGTACTAAGACCTGACATTTACATTATTTGTGAAACTCAAGTACATATCAAGTTCGTATATGAATTACATGCTTTCATTGAAAACTACTATAGATATATACACCCATAAAATCTATAGTTAAGACATTTCTAGAATATATTAAAGTGCAAACAATAGCTAAGAAATGATACAGTATCTAAAAAATGGATCAAAGTCATCAACTATTATAAGATTAGCCAAATTAACTTTTCAACCAGGTGTCTGGGAGGGAATTAAGCCGTAAGAATAGTATAAAACCATTATAATTTTAAACTCAAAAGAAACAAGCTGGAATTAGGAGGTTTCCATACTATTTGATTAGAACTGATTTTTTTTTTTTCATCAGGAATCAAACTCAGGACTTTGTGCTTTCCAGGCAGGTGCTATGCCAATGAGCTATATCCCTGGCCTGGATTAGAACTGTGAATAAACGTCAATAAATTAAAATTTCATGACAGAAAATAATGAAAAAAAATTCTCCAGTGATAAGATATAGATTACCATGGTGTATTGTGTTTTTAAGTATTTGGCTTAATTTCTTGAGATACTTTTTTCCATTCTTTGAGGTTCTGGGCAAAGATTATATTTAACAGTATCTTACACTTTCTCTGATAAAAATGTGTTCCACATTCTTAGCAAATGGAATGAGGAACCTTAGGATATAATTTTTACTTAATGAAGTTCTTGTTACTGTTTTCTAGTAGTTTCTACTATGTGTGCTTACAGTTTTGTCTACAAAAGACCATCCCGGCTGCAGCCACTGCAGATAATGATCTACTGACTGTATCATCACACAGTCTAGCCTGGGGACTTAACTATGTTAACACATTTCTCAGAAATGTGGAGCTTTTCTCTTTAATGCAGGCCAGACAGTAATATTTGAAGAGATCTATTTTCTTACTCAGAAACAAATAAATGGGAATTAGGATCACATGTTGCACAGAAGATTGGGCAATCTCCAAGACATTTTTCTCTTACATGGCAGCCTGCACTTCTATGGGAAGCAACAGTGCCCTTGTCTAATTACGTGGTTGTGCTGTACCAGAACCTCATGATAGTACTAAGTGAGCCTGTGACAGTGTCCTACAGGAATCTCTCAATTTAGTGGTACATGAGGATAAGAAAGAAATTGATTAAATTAATGAATTTTGCAGTTACTAAAATACTCCATAAGTGAGACCATTTTCACTTGGTGTAGCTTGGAAACTCACTTTATATGTTTATAAATTTTCAAAAAATGTATCTGACTCATTCCAGCATTTCATGACCATAATAAGTAGCATAAAACAACAGAGACCATCTTAATTTTTTCCCTCTTAAAAGAAACTATAAAAAGTAATTTTAATGATATTTTGTGCACAATTTTCCTCTAGTCATTTGACATACTTTTGCATCTTGAGCTAAATGGGCCATACAGGCAAGCAGTACAAACTCTCTGGACATGTCAGCAATGTGTTCCTGGTCAGAAAACATAGAATTAATGAGGTAGCCCCATAGGAGAAGCTTAGTCATGCTTTAATCCTGGCATTAGAACATGACAAGGGCTTGCATCCTAAAATGACAACACATGCCAGAGAGTCTTAAATGGCTGCCAGTCTAAGAAAATGTTCATGACCACCTGTTTACCACATCATGGAAACTTCTCAAGTTCTGTTTTAGGAAAATAAAGAGAACCCTGAAGTGTTTGTCACAAGACAGAAATCTACAAGGGCAATGTATTTCGAGGACCATTCAGACTGTGTAAAATGACCACTTCTTCCTGTTAAAGGTTAAACTTTCTGTTATACATATGACTAAAACTTAGTGATTTGTATAGGTTAAGTAGAGAACAGCATCCAAAAACCTGATTAACTCAACCAGAAATCCTGCCTAGAGACCTGATCTCTGAGCGGGAGCTATGATTTCCTATGACAGGGTGCAGATGTGAGCTGAATCCTGGGATTGAGTTTATAGAGTTAACTAAAGCACCATTTTTATTTAATTTTTAGTCAAACTCCTATATCTGTGACCAAGAATCTACATAAAGTGCATTGAGACAGTAGAGATGAAAAAGAATGCTTGCACTGTGTCTGCTGACTCAGCAAGCCTGCCTGGAGATTTCCCCAGAGTTTAAGTAAGCTTGAAATCACTCCATGTCCTTATTTGGACATTCCTCGAAGAGGCAGTCCAGCCACAGACAGCAAAATGTTGACCACACCCAAAGAGTGGGAGTATTGTTTTCACTGGGGACGAATCATTTACAGTCAATTCAACCTATCTGAGAAGTTGTAGTGAGGGGTAAATGTGTTAAAATAACTGCCGCACACTAAGTAAGACTACTCATGGTATGCTTTAAAGCTAGGAAATTTAGGGGCATCTGCCCCTCTGATTTCAAGTCTTCCATAGTGTAAATACTATTACTCACAAACAACTGAGGATAGCTTGGGAAGGAAAATGCTTGGCTCAGTTTTCAATTTTAATGTGACCCTTTTGAATAAATGATAACAAACTCTTTAAAGTTTCACCCCAAATGTAAATCTGTTACCTCAAGCAGTTTGTGGGTTTTCCTGAGAATAGGAATTTCACCTTCTCAGGCTTTTTTTCAAAGGCCACATTATAGTTGCTGTAATGTGTAAGAGTTAGAGTCCATCTCTTGGTGTTCTTTAGTCAATGGAAGAACAAATGGAGGTACACTTACTTTGTCCAAAAAAATTCAATACCAATTTTTCCTAGGTAAAATTTATTTTAAAGTGAGATGTTGCCAGGTGTGGTGGCACACGTCTGTAATCCCAGCATTGGAAGGCTGAAGCAGGAGGATCAGTGCGAATTCAAGACCAGCCTGAGCTACAAAGTGAGCTCAAGGCCAGCCTGAACTGCATAGTGAGACCCTGTCTCAGAGACGAGAAAAAAAAAAAAAAAGAAGTCAGATGTCATGAATCATTGTGGAAGAGATTTTGAATGACTTAAATTAAGCTTTTCTAGCTTTGATTTTTATACTTCTGAAGTTAACCTCTAGTACATATTAATTCATATAAGTGTATACACTTGGATCATACTCATGCTTCTACTACAAATTCAGCAATTCTGCAGCGTGTGTGTGTGTGTGTGTGTGTGTGTGTGTGTGTGTGTGTGTGTAATCAGTGATTGTACCCAGGTCCTTGCACTTGCCAGGCAAGCACTATCTCTCCAGCTCCTTAACTTTTCTTTCTAGAAATGTTTCAAATATATATATATAATATATATTTATCCTCTTGACACAAAGCTTATTGCCACAAAATCTTGTGCTTTTTAAAATTTTTTTTATTTATTTTATTTTATTTTATTTTATTTTTTTTGTCTTTTTGAGACAGGGTCTCGTTATGCAGTTGAGGCTGGCCTTGAGCTCACTTTTGTAGCTCAGGCTGGTCTCGAACTCGCACCGATCCTCCTGCCTCAGCCTCCCGAGTGCTGGGATTACAGGCGTGCGCCACCACGCCCGGCTTGTGTTTTTTTTTAAATGCACATTACTTACCTTTGGTTCCAAAGACTTGTGAGATATGTTATAGGAAAACCAATATGCACTCAATTTTGGAAAGAAGAGTATGCTAGAAATCATTGATCTTACTAGCTTGAGAAGCAAATGGCACAACAAGAACACAGTTGTACTGCCTACCTCATACCTTCTAATCACCTAAAACATCACTACTCCATGTGTGTACTGAGTGGGAACAGCTTTAGCATCTCCTTGGGAAGAAGCCCGCCTGAGACTTAATGAATCACTGTGGGCCTGAACATGGTCCCAGGAGATGCTGTGCACAGCTATCTTTAAGGAGCTCGGCTTTTGACTCTCACTACTCCATATTATGGCCTCTCTTTCTTGTAGCTTTGGTTTCTTCCAGTGTTTTCTAGTCAAAGACCTCACTGCTTACATTTCTAGGGATTCAGTCCTCTGAATTAACATAATTAACTTCCCCTTAAGCCCTACCCCCAGCAGCCACCCTTCTCCCCATCTGACAAGTTACCTTTTCAGTGTCTTCCGTTAGAATCCGTTATGAAGCCCCTCGTGTAAACAACATCTTGGGAGGGACGAGGATCTATTTTTGAAAGTGTGAAAGGGAGAAATGAGCCAAATGCGTTCACCAGATGTCAGGAAGCACCATGACCATGACCAAATCAGGAGGGGAGGAGAAGGAGGAAGAGGGAGGGAGGGAAACTGGACAAGGACAATCAGCTTCTCTTTTGCTTATCACCAGCTTTAAGTCCAGCCCTCCCTCTAGAAACGTCAATGAAGACTAATAGTGCAGAGCCAGGCCATTGGCTACCTACCTCTCATAGGAAGAAAAATGTCTGAGGAAAGGCTCTGTGTCTGCTTGTTCTCAAATAATAGTCAGAAGTGCAAACCTTATGTAATAACTTCTACCCAAGAGACAAAGCACTAGAAGATTCTGAGTCTTGATAATTCTAGGAATGTGTGTGGCTCACTCTCACAATCCACTTCATGAAAATCATTCAGAGCTAAGCAATGAGTATGCATTCAAAAAGCAATCTTCCCTCAACAGGTCAATAAAGGAGACACTTGGTAGGACAGTAGTATCCCTACTAGGAAATGCTTCACTGCTCTGGTTACTCAGTTGTTCGCCTGACATCATTTGCAATATGCTCAAGAGAATGAATACCGTCTTAGCATGAGATAATTAGCATAAGCTGGGTGTCCCAGGTCATTGAGGACAAATCTGGCTTATACCTATTATATTAATACAGTTATTAATATCACTCCCCTTTCACATTCAAACGCATCACAATTTGAATGACCAGTGTAAAATATGTCTGAGTGTAAAGATTCTCAGAAAAAAAGTGTGTTGGCCATTCCCCAGCTCAGAATTCTTAGTATACACAAGTAATTGCTTTTGTGCTTTTATTTCCACTTCCAAGGAAAAGCTGAGAAGGTCAGAGAGTTTTCCTATGTGCGTACTGACTAGTCATCCTCCCTGGGTCAACCGTCATCCTAATGGGATGTCCACATGCCCAGAATGTAGCTTTCAGGCATTTGTCACTGATGGGAAACACCTTGAATCAAAAAAGTGATGTTTAGATAGCTTTTCAATCTTACAGTTTTTACTAACCTCAACACAAAAGAAATATGTCAGTGGAATGAAAATACAGTCATGTGACTTAATGTGGTACACTGAAACAGGAATCGCAAGAACTACTTCTAATTTTACTAGCTGAAGACTTTAAGTTATGCAAGGGTTCAATGTTATCTTCTTTGGAACAAGAGCAAGGTAGAGCTATCACACAGCAGTGTTTCAAGGATAAATCAGAGAAAGGCCTTTTAATGAATGTCACATGAAAAGTATCTAACTTGACATTATAGTGGCAATAGGAGTAGCAACTAAATTGTCCACAACACAGAAGGGGTATCATTTCCTTTGCTTTTCACCACTTTTCTTTACTTATATATTTCCTTAGTAATATTTACACTTCCTGGTACTCTTCAAAGCATGACACCATGATATATTTGATTCTAAACATAGCAGAAAATCCTGCACATGACATAATAATACTTTGTCACTTTTAGCAATTAACCAAAATATAAACACTCAAGTCAAGATTGGGTCAAAAATATTATTGATTAAGTACCACTTTAAACCATAACTTTTCTAGTTGTGTTTGAAGATTAATTTATTCTTAATACAGAATATAAACAGTTTCTATGATATTGCTTTAATTGGTTTTTACAAACTCTGTATCTAAGATAAATGATATATAAGCATACCATAAAGTTAGTAAAATGTAATAGGTAATATGATTTTAAGTGAAAAGAGTAGAATACAAAATAATATGTACACTAAGGCTAAACTCATATAAAAATGTAATTCTCATTTCAAAAGTGAACCAGTTATGTCAAGATGTGGAATTATGGACATCTCTGAGAATTTTTCTAAAATTTCTATATAATCATTTCAATGAAAATAGAATATTTTCCCCAAAGGCACACATAGATTGCCATGATAATAATTATTTCAGTCAGATGCCCATACATGAAATTCAAATGATTTAGTATGGCGGCCAGGCTTCTACTTTGGTCCAGGTTGTGTGACCCAATATGAATTCAGAGAGGGCCTCACACCCATGGTTTCAGCCTCTTACTGTAAGAATATTGTAGAAGTCATCTGAATAGTTAACAACTGGGGCAAAAAAAAAAGTTTCCCAGAAGTCCCAAGCAGGGAAAAAAGTATTCCTTTCTAGTTCTGAGCAAATTCAAACCAGAGATCTGGAAGCATTAGGCTTTGAACTATATCTATTTCATTAGCTATTCAATGAGTTGCTGCCCTACTGATATTTGTGAGGGAAAACGAAGTTCTTTTTACTTTCTAAAAGAATTAAAGAATATATGGCTTCACAATGGGCTGTAGAATGTATTTTTGGCAAACCTTATGGAGAGGTTACAGAGATACAACTAATCTAACAAATCTTTAAAACATTAACTAGGACATACAAAATGTCAAGGCTGAGGGCCAAGTAGACCCAGAATAAGACTCTCTTGTGGTATCCATGACATCTCTGTATACCAAGACGAAAGATAATTCAGGCTAACTTCACAGCAAGGAACAGGAAATAAATTTTCTAATTTATTTATGGTGATTTTCTCAATAATTGATTTGGAACAGAAAGATCATTTAGGTAAAGCTTTGAGCTTTCATCAGCAATACCAGCTTGCATTTCACAAATGTGCTTTTTCATATCAGAGTTCAACTTCAGCTAAGATTTCATATCCTGTAATTAGTTTAAGATGTGTTCAGGCAATAATTAATCTTAATAAGAAAGGTAAACAAAAGGATAATTAATAAATTCATGAATACTTCTTCCAATGAAATCATGCAGAGAGTGTGTAGCTGTGAGTTGCTCTCCTAGAGCACTCAGGGATAAATTAAAAGGCACTTCAGAGCAATCATAACTTGGTGAGCACACATCTCACCTTTCTTAATGGTGTCAACTTGTGTTATCTGAGTAGCATAATAAATGGTAAAATAAATGGAGATTAATAGTCTCTCAGTGTGATTGAAATGTTACTCTATTGTTTGCTTCCTCAAAACATTTCACCTTTTTATGTGAAAGTTTAGGGTAAATTACAGTTTTTATTCAAAGGATACGACACATACATGTGTACACACACACACACACACACACATGCGCACACACACGGACCCCAACGTAATCTCCTGCAGGTAGATGAGTTACCAATAGAATATTATTGGGAACATAAGAAATCCTCACCTACTAACAAAGAACTGAAAATGATCATAATGGCCTGAGTTTTCTCTGTGTGTCGCTTTTTTCTTCCCTTTCTCTATTTATCCCCCTTCTTTCTATTTGTTTTAAATCAAAATCAGTTTTACTGTGAAGTTTGCCTCTGATCTCATATTTAGAGCCTTGCATGTCAGTTTCCTACTTGAGCATCTTGAAGCAAATCTATCTTAAACTTGGAAGGGGGATCATTTTATCCTGGAATACTTCCAAGAGGGACACTGAGCACAGCTACTATTAAATGATCTTTGGGGTAGGGGATATCTTCCTCATCTTTGAAACTTTTGCAAGAGTTCCTGAGTCGAAGAGGAGATTGCTGATGGCCTGCCCCTCGCTCTTCTGCCCCATACCCTGCTCCTGGGGCAACTAGGAATCTCCTGTGAAAATGGGGTGATGTCAGCAAGTTGAGTGTCTCTGCAGAAGTTAACCTCGCAAGAGGTTATCAGCCAGCTGCAGGAGCAGCTTCGAGTATGGCTGACCGCTGAGGACCATATGAAG
>PVJA010042526.1:0-17274 GCA_004027025.1 Myocastor coypus | reverse complement strand
AGGTTAATGTTTAATTGTTTGATCAATCTTATATACCTATATGTATTAATCTAAACTGATCTGATGATGAAAATATGTAATATAACCATTGTTAAATTTAAACAATAAAAAAAAAAGAAAAGATTTCCCAGAAAATCCCAACATCTTCTTATTGGCAAAAACTGTGTAGGAGGATGTTGAGGATTAGCATACCATCTTACTGGCAGTCAGGATGGATTTTCTTGGAGATAGATGTTCTCTGAGAATCAAAAATGTCAAGGACAAAGGAATTGCAAGGGGTTTTTAGGAACCCACTGTATGCCATCTACACACATATTACTTCTAGATGACTTCTCTTCTTTTTTTTCCTTCACTTCCCTTTAATAATGCAGAAGTTATAGATTAATGGTACATAGCCATTTTGGTCAAATATATTCTTCCAAATACCCTCTGGGAGGCTATCTTCATTATGTAGACTCTCTTTTATAGCTCAAAATATTTCGTCTGAATAATGTCCAGTGTCACTTAGTGAAGGTACCTGCATACTAAAGGACATTCTTAATTTTCATGACCACATGAAAGATTTGTTTTGGGAAATTCTAGGAGCAGTGGTGGATATATAAAGAAGCTTGTCAACAAGATCTGTAACCAGGTGCAAAGAGCTGGATCTGAGCATATCTTGTGCTGTTTGGGCAGTGCAGGGTAACTGATGTCTCCTCATCACAAATAATGTTAGTTTCACTAAGCAAAGCTTTCTCATGTGCAGCTCATACTTCTATTGTAGTTTGTCAACAGTCTTCCTAAATTAATTTTATTTTAGTTTAATAACATTTTATCTCTTCTCACTTGAGCTGTGAACACAGTAAATTTCTTAGAGATCTATGTTTTAATTCCTACCAACCGAGCCAGAGTGATCTCATTTTTCAATCTGAGAATCCCAGTGATAAATGCTATTTCCATAGAGATTTAACTCATCAGTCGAACAAAGCAATGAGATTTTTTTGTAGAGCATATTACCATCCATTTTAAGTGACTTCTAACCAATAATGAGCAATATCTTAATAAAAGAATCTCTATGGCCAGATAAGTGCTAGTAGTAACGGATATACCATTAACTCTACTCTCCTCCACCCCCTCTCTTTTAAAAACCTGATGTTCTCATTATTTTTTCCATGGTCTGAGAGCACTACTCTTGGGACTGTGCTTAGTTATCTCAGACTAATTTGTCAGCTTCCAGGGGTGACAAATGCAGACAACCTTGTCCTTTAGTATGCAGGAAGTAGACAAGGAAAGTTGATGCTCAGTGACCATCTGTTTGCAAGAATACTCCCCATCCTAACCTCTGGCACTGAGTGGGCATATCAAAGGAATTCTTGCCAAGCTGTTACCCTGATTTCTTAAAGCTGTCATTTAAATATTGACTTGAATATTTAAAAACAAACTTGAATCTGGGAATATATATGTCTTATTAATTCTGTTTAGAGGGGTTGTATGAAGTATGCTCAATTATTACATAAACTAACACAGCACAGAATAGAGTAAAAGCTCTTTGCTTTGTACACAGTTGATAAGTTGAAATGGTGATGATGATGTGCTGTCGAGGTGAGCCAGAGATGCTATGGGAGCAGATAGTTGAAGTTTGGAGTTGCTGAAGGAGTCTTCTTGAGGGCATCTTATTATTATTCCCTCAGGAAGAAGTAGAAATGAATCAGGTGGGAAGAGCATGCACAAGGGGGCACAGAGAAGGCATAGCACATTGAGACAATGGCTAATGCCGGAAGGTCTGCATTGTGTGAGCAGGACCAGCAGAGCAAGAGGAGAATGTTAGAGCCTGGCATGTTGGTCAAAACCAAATAGTCCAAGACAAAGTGGTAGGACTAGCTCATGGATCACATGGAGCCCACAAAGAGAGGCAAGCATGTTCCAATTTATGCTTTAGAAATATGAAAGATTCTATGGGGTAGGACTCTGGGTACAGTTCAGGACCGGAAATGTGGAAGAATTTAGTGACACAAGTTAGGAAAACCAGAGTTCAACCAAGATTTAACTCTAAAACTTTGTGTACATGCTTCCAACTCAACTAGGATTTTTCAAACTATAGGTCAATGATGGAGAATCTGTAGTATATGTTTTATTTGTTTTACTTTTAAGACAAAAAATGTTCATGTATGAGTTATTTTTTCTAAACTGAAGTCCCCTAGAATGCCTGCTTAGGCAGACACATGGGGCTTGGGTTTGACCCCCAGCATGCTGTGCCAGCCCTGCCTCTGGCATGCACTGAGCTAGGTACTGAGATTGGGCATGGTGATCCTAGTGCTTGGGAGGCTGAAAACAGGAGGATCACTACAAGTCTGATCTGTGTAGTGAGACCCTTGGATCCTGTACTAAATATCTTTTTAAAAAAAAAAAAAAGATAAACTAAAATCTCACTGTATGGGTTGAATTATAGTGTTGGCATTTCACAAAAATAAGTGGATTTGGGACTGCAGTTTGTACGTTTATCTCTAAGACTGATTTACCATCACTGCTATAGGTTATAGCCCCTTAATACATCCTACCACCAATATAGTGTGATCAAGGGAAATTTTTAAACAAAATAGAATGGAAGATGATAGAAAACATAACTTTACAGATTGTAATACCTGTAAGAATTATTCCATATTTTTGTTTCAATTATAAGTGAAAATAAAATGTGTATGCATCCAGACATGTACACCTGAATACTAGAACATGATATATTTCTCACTGTGAATTGCAATAAAAAGTTAGAAACCACTAAACATGTGCAAACAATATGTGTGCTTCTCTTACTCACCAGATGTTGTGCCCTTAATCATTTATTCTTTAAATTATTAGAAGCCCATTATATATTAAGTATCCTATTCCAGGCTGTGAGGATACGAAAATATTTCAGAAACCTTTGGCTTTGACCTCCTTCTCTGTAGCAGTGCAAGATTTGTGTTGATCTACCTTAGTACTCTAGGCCTCTCATGCCCTGTAGTTTTCATTCATCTGTTAGGCTCAGCCACACACCTTTTCCTTACACAATCTTTACCAACATTAAAGACTGATTCCAAAGTGCCCTCTTTACAATTTCTTCATTTAATGTGATGTGTAATCAAGAATAAGGCACACTTAGGTCAATTGCTTTCATGTATTTATCTTTCCAAACAATAAATAATCAGCAGGATAACAAAGGGCAGTAAAAGATAGTTCTAATGTTAGCACTCATAAATACCAGCATCTTAAAGAGATGTTTTAATATTTATATGCGGTGAGATACATTTCCCTCTGGAGAGATGACTAAGGATTGATAAGCCTCAAACTAGAAATAGAACTAAAGAGCCACTACTCTTCCATATAGACTTTAAAACAAGCCTGAGCCAGCACTATAGGCTCCCTCAAATTTGTAGAATCCACAGCCTCTTTATTTCCTGTTATTCAAAGACTTATGTGTAAAGCCAAGGGGGGGTAACAGCAACACAGGTGCAATGAAATTCCTAAGTCAAGTGTAGTAGGAGGCTTTGCTTGAGCCATGCTTACCACTGGCGCAAAGCCTGGTGGGATATCCTTATACCTCTCCCACTACTGGGCTCCTCATGAAAAACCAGGCCTTGAGAACACCGGTGAGGTCACATGCATTCACCAGCAGGAGCAGGGAACATACCTGTCTCTAACATCAATTAAAAGACAAGGAGTGCTCATAGCCAAAATAACCCTTAAAGGCTATTAAACCATGCTTTAAGCATATGTGCATAATATTGTGTATAATACTTATATTAATTATTATTTACATCAAAGTTTAAGAGCCAGGAAATAGACCTTAGGGAAATAAGAAGGTCTGCATATGAGAGAGAACTTAGGGGCTGGAGCTTTAATTCTGAAACTAACCCTTCTCATTTTGAGTCTTGAATCTGCTGTTCACTGTAGTTGTGGGGCTTTGAACAAATTATATAGTTCTTTTCTGGCTTGGTTTCCATGTCTATAAAATGAGCACAATCATTGTACCTCTATCAAGGTGTTGTTACAAGGATTTACCTGAGTTTCCATACATAAGCAACAAAGAGTTTCTGACACTGTCAAAGGTTAAGCTAGTATTACATGTGCTACTACCTGAGCACTCACACCGTTCTGCCATTCAGTTTGCTATGGGTTCCCTAGGAGTGAAGTGGATGTGAGTAGAGAAGTCTCTTGCATCTGTCATCTAATCTTTTCAAGTTACTACATCGTCTATAAGCATAGCATAAAATCAAAACCAGACATATAAACTGGTGCAATGTGTCTTTATATGTCTATGTTGTTTTATCACACATGCAAGTGTGTGTAACCATTGTTTAATCAAGATATAGAGTTTCCATTCTCACAAAGATACCCCCACATAGGACCACTTTATAGGAACATATTCTTCCCCATCCCTTACTCTTAGAAACCACTAACCTGGTTTTCTATTTGTAGAATTACATCATTTCTAGAATGCTACACAAATGGAATCAAATATTTGAAAAGTATGTGATCTGAGACTGGGTCTTTTCACACAGTACAGTGCCCTGGAAATCTACTGAAGTTGTGGGTATCAATAGCTCATTCCTTTTTTCCTGACAAGTAGTATCCCTTGATATAGGTATACTACAAGTTGCTTAACCATTGGCCTATTGAGAGGCATTTTGGTTATTTACAATTTATGTCTACTAAAAATAGAACATAAGGTTTATGTCTTCCACTGTTTGCTCTATGGCTTTTATTTCCTTTTCTTGCCAGGCTAGAATTTCTAGCACTAAAAGTAGCAACAGTAAAAGTAGAAATGTTTGCCTTTTTCCTGGTCTTAGGAAAATATTCAGTTTTTCACCACAGAAGCTGATGTTAGCTATACACCTTTGTAGATGGTTTTTAGTTAAGAAAGTAAGTTCTTAATTCTTAATTTTCTTTCATTTTTTGTGTGTGGTACTGGGAATTGAACTCAGGACCCTTAAAACTGATATTAAGTTTTATTAACTATATTTTCTACTTTGACTTATATGATCGTGTTTTTCTTATCATTAATAAGTTGAATTATATTCATTGCTTGTAAAACACTGAAACAGCCTTGTATTCCTAGAATAAAGCCCACTTGTTTCTGTTATATATTTTTATAATTACTTAATTCTATTTTCTAATATTTTATAAGATTTTAGGGGCTGGGGAGATAGCTCCGAGGCACAAGTGCCTGCTGGGCAAGGGCAAGGTCATGAGTTCGAACCCTGGTCCCACCAAAAAAATAATAATAATAATATTTTATAAGATTTTTTCTTCTATATTCATCAGGGACATTTATCTGTGGTTTTATTGTTTCATAATGTTCTCAGTTTTGCTACCAGAATAATATCAGCTTCAGTGAACCCATACAGATATATCACCTGTCTTTTAATTAATGTCTGCTTAGTATAGCTTTATCATCTTTTACTTTGAATATCTCTAGACCTTTTTACTTAAATTTATCTTCCATAAGAAGCACATAGTGAGGTTTTGTTTTCCTACCAATTAAAATATTTGTATTTTAGTTGTAAAAATTTTTGTCCATTTACTTTTAACAAACCTACAGTTATTTGTTTTAAATCTGCTATTGTGCTCTTTATTTTCCAGTTATCTGGTTTATTTTCTTTGCCTTCTTTTAAACGTAATTAACCATATCATGCAATTTGATTTATCTTAAATGTGTGTACATTCTTTTAGTGCTTTAACATTGAAGAGATAAACATTTTTGATTTGTTGTAATCAGGGTAAATTTTCCCTTTTAACAATTTCCTGGACAATTCATGGAACTCAGATTAACCTTTTGAATCTTTTAAGTTGTGTGTATGTGTTTTACTTTGTTTTGTTTTTTGTATTGTAAACCTAAGAATAGGGCCAGCCAGATAGCTTAGGAGACTAAAGCACCTGCTGAGGCAGAGCACAGTGGCCTAGGGTTGGAACCCCCACATGGTATGCCAGCCCTGTCCCTGCAGTGCACTGAGACAGCATTTGAGACTGGGTGTGATGGCATGCGCCTGTAATCCCAGTGCTTGGCGGGCTAAAAACAGGAGGATCATTACGGGAGTCTATGTAGTGAGACCTAGACCCTGTGGACCCTGTCCATTTAAAAAAAAAAAAAAAACCAAAAATATTTGTAATCAGCAAAATGTTACTGTTAATGCTAAATGGTAAATATTCACATACTTTAACAATGATATTTATGCTTTTTCCTGAATATCTTTTTAAATGGGAACAGTTTTTCTTTTTTTCTTAATATCTTCCTGCAGCATTTCTTTTCTTTTTTTTACTTCTTGAGACAGGGCCTCGCTATGCAGTTCATGCTGGCCTTGCGCTCACTTTTGTAGCCCAGGCTGGTCTTGAACTCACAGTGATCCTCCTGCCTCAGCCTCCCAAGTGCTGGGATTACAGGCATGCACCACCACACCTGGCCTTGCAGCATTTCTTATAATATAGAAAATTATTTCAGTCTTCACTTGTTTTAAAATAGTCTTAATTCATCTAGATTTATAAAAATAACTTCTCTGAGCATATAAGTCTTTTCCCTCCTTATCTGAATGACTTTCTCATTGCTAAGACAAAATACCTTGACACCCACAAGTTGAAGCAGGAAAGGTTTATTTTGGCCTGCAGTGTGTTGAGGTTTCGGTCCATAGTTGGCTGTCTCTGAGGCATAGGGGCATGGCAAAGGGACATCGCAGAAGAGAAACGGCTCATGGCAAGGTGGGTGGAAGGCAGCAGCACACAGCAACAGCAAGCCTGACTTTATTCTCTCCACTTATATTCCATCCAGGCTATGTGCCTGTTGGTTGGTGCCACCAACATCCTGGGTGGATCTTCCCATTATTCGCCCCAGAGCGATGCTAAACCCATTTAGTTATCACACACCCTTATTCTGAGCATCACACACATAAATCCAGTGAGCTCTGAAAAGCCCATCCTAGAAGCACATGAGGCTTTGGAGGAACATTTAGGCAGGAGCCATAGCACTGTTCTTATAACACTTTAAGGATATCATTTCGTTGATTTTTAGCTTTCAGACTTTTAATCAAACTCTATTGTCAGCCTACTGTTACTTTTTTGAAATTAATACATAAGACCCTGTGTCTTTCTGTGTATGTGTTTTGTTTCAACCTGATTAGAATTTATGGAGCTTCTTAAATCTGTGGTTTAATGTCCTCTGTTAAGTTTGAAAAATTGAGGAACTGGGGAAATAGCACAAGGGCCTAAGTTCAGTCCTTGGTTCTGCAGAGGGAGAGAGAGAGAGAGAGAGAGAGAGAGAGAGAGAGAGAGATCTCCCTTTCTCCCCGCCCCCCTTTCTGTCCAACTCCCACTCACTTTTTTGGAAATCTGATTCTGATGCAACATTATACCTTGTTTTCTTTTCTATGATTTCATTCTTTTCCTTGTCTTTTAGTCTGATTGTTTTATAATTATCTGCCTTCTTGTTCACTAATCTTGCCTTGCATTGCAGCCAGTCTTTTATGAAACTGATCTGTTAAGCTCTTAACATTAGTTATGATAATTTTTAGTATTAGGTCTTTATTTATTTTACCGTGATATACTATTTGTTGAATGGAATAAGCTACCTTTTTACTTAACCATATTAAACTACAGTTACTTTAACAACCATGTGTAACAATGTTGCTATATGAATTAACCACTAGCATTATTTGATTTTTTTTTTTTAGTTTTTAGTCATTTTTCCTTATCTACTGGCATGAATGATAATTTTGATCAAATGCTAGACATAGTCCTTGAAAATATGTAGAAATAACCTCAAATCAATGTTATCTTTTACCACGAGGGATTTAGTTTTGCATTTTGTCAGGCAATTGGAGTTGGGGTACAGCATCTTAATCCATTGTTGAATCAGGATCACTAGATTCTGGGTTTCAGCTGTTGTGAGAGACAGTATTATTCCCAGTGTGTATTGTTCTGGGATTCTAACTGGAAATATAGGTTCTTTGCTTAGCAAGTCCTGAACTCTAATTTCCATATTCCTAGCTCCACAAGAATATCAGGATCTCTGCCCAGACTGCAAGTCTCAGCCACTGCACTCAGCTTATTTTCCTAGTATTTGAAATTGTGCCACTTAGGAATTAGTAAGTGGCTTAGAAGAAAAGCACCATAGAATATTAGGCTCAATTCATTGTGTTTCCTACCCATGCTTCAGAATCTGTCTTGGCCTCTCAAGACATGGCTGCCTTGGGAACTCTCCAAAGCCGTTTTGTTCTTTGTGAGCCTTTTTTGAGATTTTCCAATATTTCTGGTTACTCTCATTGGAGGAAGAATGCATTCAGCTGTTTTTCCACTACCAAAAATGAAAAAATCCACCTTGCTTTTTAAATGTTAAATGTTTATAGCACAGAATGTGCTTAATAGATTTGTTATTGGCAGGATTAAAAGAATTAATATATATGAAAGGAACATGTATAGGTTCTGGTACATAGGAGGTTTGCATATAGGATTTTACATTTTAGCTTAAGTATACACTGACTTTGGAAAGCATTTTCTGTTTTCTTGGTCATTATGGGTGAACACGTAGGAGCAATAGTCAAGGTCATGCTCTTGAGCATTGTTCTCGTGAACCTAAGTCAGCCACCTCCTCCCTCCACACTCACTCAGCGAGCCTCCTGGCCACCACACATTGGGCAGGAACCCTGCTTAGCAAGACGAAGGGTGGACCCATTTCCTGCTCTTGTAACTCATGTCTTGGTGTTCTCCCACAAAGATGACGATCTAGTGGTGCTCGGTCTCAGCCCTTTCTATTTCTGTCCACTCCCTGCACTTTCTGCCACTAATTCCTATCACTGCAGCTTCATTTTATCTCTGTTCTTCTGGCAGTGAAGACAGTGTTGGTGAAAGATGGCAAGGACCATGTTACTGATTTTACCAGGTGCTTATGTGAATACAAACTGAGAAAGAGAAGGAAGAGCGTAATTAGATTTGAGGGTCAGAAATAAGGCATATTGCAATACAAAATCACTGGGATGTGCTTGATTCCAGTTTAGAATCTGGAAAACAACTTTTTATGAGTCTGTGTGATTTCCAACTCTCAAAACTAATTCACTGGAAAGCATAAAAAATGTAAAGCAATAGACTCCAGTAGTAATTTTCAGATCATTTGAGTCTAAATGCAGCTTTGAGGATATGCAGTTCATAAATTTCCTTTCAGACTTTTTTTTTCTGTGAGAATATTACTCCAAATTTATCTGATAAAAGATGTCCAGAATATGCCCATATACATGTTTTAGAATACAGCACAGTCCTTATTAAAACTGTAAAGAACAGAAATGTTGAAAATGATAATGCTCATGATGATGATGGCAGTTAATGATAGCAACTGCTGAATATTTACTGTGGGCCCAGTATTGAGACATTTTACGTGTGTTTCATGGTCTAGTGACCAGAGTTCGGCTATTTATTGTCTTAATGTTATCACCCTTCTTCAGTAACATAGAGTTTGAAGTGTAAATGCCAACCCTGCCACCGCCAGGATCCCTAGCCACATGCAGTCACGTCCTTGTGCCTCTTTCTTCCCTTGGAATGAAGGTGAAACTTTTCCCACAGGATTGTTGGAGGCTTGTGTGAGATAATGCGTGCAGTATAGTAGGTGCCTCTCATTGGTTGTCCTCCAAATTTTAGTCACCTTCTCCTCACTACTACTATTGATAGTCAGGTGGAAAAAGTAGGAAACAGAACTATCTAAAAATACAAGAACAAGATGATTACAGAGACTACTGAGTATGTATAGTATGTCAGCTTACTTTTCCGGCCAGAACTCCGGAAGCATCATGCATTAACACATATTTCAGTTCTATAAAAATCTGATAAATTAATGAATCCTATGGACTCAACAAAAAAATTTGAGATTTATTAACAGTCCTTAATTTTGTGAAACTCAAAATCTAAAGGAAATAAATATGAAAAAAACTTATAACTATTCCTTGAGTACTACCAAGGAGAAATCCAAATACTATGATCATTTTTTATATTGGGGGAAATCAAAGATAGTTTCACTGGATATAAGCGACATTTCATTGGGGATTCAGGGAGTGAATAGTTTGCAGTTTGATGCTGAAGGGACAAAAAGGACATTTCAGGAAGAAGAGCAGATGAGGGAATACCCAGATGTGGAAAAGTCCTCGGTGTGTATGAAGACGCAAAAGAAGTCCCCTTATCAACACAGGCAGAGCAAAGACCAGAACATAGGAATTGAAGGGTTCATCTCCCTGCACTGTCCTTCTCCTCCATAGACCCAGAAGTACATCCTGGCACAGGTGGGACACAGAGGAAGTCCCTGCTTTTTTCTACACCATGTCTCAGAGTATGCATTCACAAGTCATCCATGTCCATGCAAGTCTTTAAGCTAGCTCCTTCCCTGTTACTCTCAGGGTTATGATGTTCTTTGTTGATCTGAAAAATAGTATTAATTCCTACAGCTGAAGGTCAACTTTTTGTGCCCTAAAATATTTGCTTGCACACTTTTATGTACACCAGGATCACCTGGGGAGCTTGTTAAATCCCAAATCCTTGAGTCTCTCTCCCAGGGTTTTTGATTCCTTCAGTTTGAGATGGGGCCTTCAATTTGCATTTCTAATTAGCTAACACATGACACTCATGCCAATGGTCTGCATTTCTTTCTTTTCTTCCTTTCTTTCTTTTTCTCTTTCCTTCCTTCCTTTCTTTCTTTCTTTCTTTATTTTTTTTTGTACCAGATGCTAAACTTAGGACCTTGAGCTTTCAGGCTGTTCTGAGTTTCATACTTGGAGATTCACTGGCTTCACATGTCATTTTATTTTCAAGATTTCCAGTTATAGCCTGAACACAAAGGGAAAGGCTCAGGGAGGACCCAAAAGAGAAAATACAAAAGTCAAAACCAGATCTTGTGAGTAACTGCTACACTGGCCTAAAGGAGCAAGGCTTTCTGTGAGTACTACTTACCTTAGACATCTTCCCAGTGCTTAACACATAGTAGGCATCACATACATTTTTGTGAAGTGAATTCATTGGGGAAGAAATCACAGAGTGGATATTGCTTAGTAATTTAGTTTTATATATTATTCTTTGGAAAGCTCTCGTGATGCCTTTTAGGCTAAAAGACCAAATCTAAGAGAATAAATTATTGTCATTCTCTTGGAACACAGCCCCAGAAACTGCAGAGTCAAGATAATGGTTGTATTTTAAGTACTTATTTGGATTAAAAGCTGAAATGCTAACAAGATTACAAAATGCCAAGTTTTCTGAACCTCAAATTGTTTATGCTTATGTTTGGTTCAGAGCTCTTTCATCAATCAGTACATTTCTGTTTCTGATTACAGTCTTAATTTTTTAACACCTGCCCATACATTCTCAGTAATGACTCAGGAATTGGCACAAGCATAATATAACAGAAATGAAGTTCCTAACCACCAGTATGTCACCTACACCAAAGGTCTAATGAGCTCAATGGTACATATCTCCATTCATATTATGATTCAGAGAAGTCTGCTATTTTCCCCCATTTTCACTCCCAAGAAGTTGCAAAAGATTTCTAATAAATAACATTGCTCATTCCAGATATAAGGAATTTGAATAGATGATGCAATATAATTTTCATTTGTAATGCTTTGTTTGTACTTAGAATCTCTGAAACTGGATAAAAGAAAAAAGAAACATGCTCAGGATTACTGCAGTTCTTCAAAATACAATACATGCAATCTGGACATACATTGCTACCACTGATCAAATGAATTACAAGCTCATCATCTGGGGAGTTTGGAGCTGCTGATGATACAAGCCATCCATCAAACCTCAGATGTGAGGGGCTAGCCAAATAGCTCAGCAGATTAAAGTACCTGCAAGCCAGAGGTTCAATCTCTGGGCTTGCCATGCCGGGCCCCGCCCCTGGGGCACACTGAGGCAGCAATTGAGACTGGGTATGATGGCATGCAACTGCAATCCCAGCTCTTAGGAAGCTGCAAACAGGTAGATCACTATGTGCCTGATCTAGTAGTGAGACCCTGAACACCCTAAAGACTCTTCCCTAGAATACACACACACACAAAAAAAAAATCTTCAACAGGTTATCATGAACCAACCTGAAAGATCTGAGCCTAGTCTTGATCTTAGACCTTGACCCATACTGACACCTGTAAAACTGCAAGTGACTTCTCCATAAGATTTAAGTAGAATCCTAGCTAGGAAAAAAAAAAGTCATTTAAACAAGAGCTGACAATATCTTTTTGGCCTTGATGTCCTTCTTTTCCCCACCCCTTGCTGAGATTGAATGGATTCAGAATAGTTGAGATCAATATGACTTTGTCATTTCTCAGGGCCCAGTACTAAAGACTGTCTTGGCCTTCACATTATTTATGCTCCATTAAACAGAAAACTTGGAGACTCTGAGCCATGTATGTAGAATATTATCATGAGCGTGCATCAAGTCAGAGAGCTGAGCTGGCAGGGCAAACACTCTACATGTGTCATGCCACTGGGCATCCAGGAGAGCTGCAGCTGGGCCAGGCACTATGCTTCTTCCCCCAGATACCCCCCAAAAAAACCACAGAAGAATGACGTTAGTGTGAATATTCTTTAAAAAAAAAACTCATGTAATTTTAAATGCTAATATGCATATGGTTAATTAAGAAGCCAAAATAGGCTATAAGCTTGGTGAGCTCTAAGAACAGGGAGCATGAGATCATTGCACTTCTGCTCATGGTTAGCTATTTGTGAACCAGCTGATAATGTGCAAAATTAAGATTTCGTAAGTGGCATTTTAAATGAATGGTTAATGGCTGAAGATTAATTAAACAGAGTTGCTGAAGAAAAGCTGTTAGAAATTATGTTTATAGGCCAGTCACTTGCATGCTAAAGCTGAAATCCTGATAGATTGTGACCTTTCTGTTTACCAAGAGCATTTTAACAAAGCGACCCTCTTGAGGAAAGAAGCCCTCCACACATCATAGAGCTGTGGCAGTAGCTTCAGGGACATTCCTTCAGTGCTAAAGCTGCCAAGTAGGAAAATGGACTAGAAAACTGCATTATTGAAAGAATCTTCCTAACACCTTCATCCTAGGCAACCAGGCATGCTTTCTTTCCCACCTGCATACCACACAGTTCAGAGTTAGAGGAAGGAGAACCCATGGGGCAGAAGAAGCCACTCTGTAGTGCTGCAGAGAAAACAAAAACATTGCTTTAGATTGCCTTCAACCAGTGGTGGATAGTTCTTAAGTCTCAAACTCCTGGTGGTGGAAACATGTGTTCTGTGCATCTGACTCTATTCTGTATTGGTTCCTGGGGGAAAGGTTTGCTTCTGTATCCAGTGCTATGAACATTTCCTATGTTCATAGGAAATGCTGCAAAAACACATTTTAAAAATTAACTTGTCATAGCTTAACTCAATAAATATGAGTAGATTAGTGAACAGCTACTTTCTTAAAAGTTGGTTACAAGAATATCAAAGCCTTCTTTAAACGCCTCTCCACCTGCCAAGCAAATGGCCACCCCACCACAATTCTCCTGACCACGGACCAGATGGAAGCACAATGGCAGGCACCAGCCCTAGGAGCCTCATAGAGCAGTGGAAGCTATAGATCATGCCAGCCTATGCATCACATCCATGGTTAATGTAATTCAGGACAGCCAGAGAGAAAGGTTTGAATATCAGGACAAAGACAACAAGAAATCTGTGTTTCTATAAGTTGCAAGACAGTGGGTTCTAGCTATTGAAAAATCATAAAGATAAAAATATATGTATTTGTTTTAGTTGATTTAGTTCATCCCCTGCTTTCAGGCAGAAGACCAAATCATGCAGGCCAAACAATTGTGACTCTGAGTTAAAAGTTCCCTGGAGAGGGAGCCCCTGCAGCCTCCCTTGGTAGCCTGTTCAAGGTTTAATCACCTTCCTAATCAAGAAGTTAATCCTATTTCCTCTCCTCCAACCTTCTTTGGGTTCCTGAAACCTATAAAATGCCCATGAGACTCCTTGAAAGCCTTAAGAAGTTAATTAGTCAACACTGGGTTGCTGTAGTTCAGCACGGCTTTGTCACTATGACGCTCTGGACCTGTGCAACAGTAGTGGCATGATTTGGTGAGACCTCAGAGAAATCAGAAATTTTCTTCCTGGTCTAAAGGGAAAAACAGCAACTTTAGTGTTTTCAGGAGTTGTTTTACTGTACATATTTAGTACACTGCAACTGAAAGTTGATCATGTCATGTAATTCTAAAACAAAATAGCAGTATTTTGGTAAGAAATTAAATGATGAATTAACAATATAATTACAAACATCGAGTATCATCGAGACTTTAAAATTGCTGCACTCACTAATTGCTTTGCACATATCATTAATACTTCTGACACCCTGGTCAGATAGCACCATTAGTTATTCCTCCAGTGCAGATCAGCAAACTGACTTTCAAAGATGGGTAGGGACTGGCCTAACATCCCAGAGTGGGCCTGGAATGCACCTAGTATGCCTCAACCCAGAGCCTCAACATGCAACCACTCTGCTGTCTTGATGATTGTATTCTTTTTAAAAAATTATTTTTCATTCTGTAAAATTCTATTTCATTATCTGGATTCCCTTCTCCCCCATGTGTATGAAGCCCAAATCTAAAAACTTTCTCTGTGGAAAGTAATAGCACTCAGCTGGATAACAGCCCCCAGGTCAGCTCTTACTGCAATTACAGGTGGTTGAGTGGCAAATACATTCTGCTTTCAGAAAGACAGTAGCTGTTCCCTTTAGAAACACTGGTAATTCAAGCCTTTTGCAGTCTTGTAAAAACAGAATGATGCAAAAGGAAAGAAAAGAGACACTTCTGGGAGAAAACCTGCCCCTATAGGTTGAAAACCTGTTTGCAGATGTCAGGCGCATCTGGGGAGCAGAGATGTCCAATAATCATAGCTAAAAGCTGCATTAATTGACCAGTGATGGGCTGAAAGCTGCCTCCAGCCAGGATCCCCACCATGCTGGTGCTTTTTCATAAGCAGAGTGAGAAGCAGGAGGAGGTCAGCTTCCATGGGGCTCTTCCTACAGAAAGCAGGCAGCTGTGACAGGGAAGTTATTTCCACAGAGGGAACATGCAGCATTTCCCACTGAAGCATTCAGATCACCTGGGGATCATGTTAAAAAGCAGATTTTGATTCCAGGTCTAGGATGGGGCCTGAGGTTCTGCATTTCTAATAAACTCCAGGTGACATTCACACTGCCAGTCCAGGGACCACACTGTGATTACCAAGGCCTGAGACTGGAATAAAGTAGTTTTTAATTGCTATTGACATTTACAAATCACGCAAAGTAAATATGCAGCAGATCTTCCAGTTTGAGCCATTGTTTCTTCATACTGGTGAGACAGGAGCAGAGTAACTCTTCCATAAATCAAAATATTCTTGGAGCAGCTGGCTCTGCTCCCCAACACAGGGTGACTTCTTATTTGGTTTCCTTGTCTTGCAAATGCTGCTGTTTGCATCCTCCACTGCACTGGAAAAAGTCTCTTGCAACTTTAGTAATATGCTCTGTCTCCACCATAGCACGGGCTTGAGTTTCTTTCCTCAAGTTCTGAGGCTGCCCTACCAAGATAAATTTTATCAGTATGAATAACTGACCTATTTTCCCTACCATGACCTATTCAACTGAGTCTTAGTGGCTCTGTTTAGTCCATCATTGATTTAGTTCCAATTACACTAAAACGACGTGCTCTGCCCTCATATTGTGACTTGCCATGGCTTTACATACTACCTTTGCTTCTCTGTTACATGCTGTCATTCTCATTCATCTCTATCCCAAGCAAGCACAAAGAATTGTAGACTACCTCCTTTTAAGTTTTGTCTGAAGGCCAGTATCTTTGACTGAACTGCTCAGCTTTAAAAAATAATAATAATAATAACACCACCAATAAAATTGACACCAGTAGAATAGTCTGTAACCTGGTAAAATGTGTGAAAACAAAAATTTTTTCTGTGTGGCCTGGGTAGCAGATCAGTGTATGTATTAGTCGTTGCCACTGGACTGCAATAGAGCGACGTCAAGGTGTGTGACTCTCTTCTCTGTGTAGAAAATGTTCAAAATCTAGAACAGGACCCGGGGAGATAGCTCAGTGGCATAAGTGCTTGCCTGGCAAGCGCAAGGTCCTGAGTTTGGTCTCTGGTACCACCAAATTAATAATAATTAATACTTAATAATAATAATTAATAAACAATTCTAGCTTGGTGGCCCAGCGGGGGCTTTATGATTCAGAGTAGCTCTCTCCAACTGAGGTACAGTGTGAACCCCACCTATACTTTAGTATTTTTAATAGCTTCATTTAAAAAGCTGAACTAATTTTTAGCATACTTTTTTAACTCAATATGTGCAAAGTATATTTTCAAGGTGCATTCAAAATAACAGCAGCCTCATTTACATTCTACTTTTTGCACACCAGATCTTCACGATCTGGTATATGTTTTGCACCTGCAGCACAGCTCAATATGGACCAGCTACCCTTCTCATGTTTCGTGGTCACATCTAGTGCTGCAACACTAGACATGCTCCCAGTGGTAGCTGAATAATTCCAAATACTGGGTCCGGAGTAACAGGAAGCCCCTCTCTTTTATGGTAGCTTTTTTTTTTTTTTTTTTTTTTTTCAGAAAGCTTTTCCAGGACTAGCCAAATAGCTCAGGGGATTAAAGCACCTAAAAGTAGACCCAGGGCCTGGGGGTTCAATCTCGGGGCCTGCAATGCCAGCTCCACCCCCGGGGCACACTGAGATGGCAATTGAGACTGAGGTGGGAGGATGTTGTGCTACTGTAATCCCAGCACTTGAGAGGCTGTAAACAGGAGAATCACTACAAGTCCGATCTAGTAGTGAGACCCTAAACAACCACCCACCCTGTAGATGCTTCCCTAAAGCAAAAAGAAAAGAAAAGAAAGCTATTCTTAGTCAGACTGCCCCCAAACAAGCACCGGGGTCTTTCTTTCCTAAACTTTACAGGCCAGATGAAGAGGAAGAGAGTCATTCCTATTCCAGGAAGCAGACACACCTGTCAGCCCTACCTTTATCACCGTGTAAAGAATTGTTCCCTACCTTAGGTGCCCACCACTGCATGTTGTGGTCACATCCCAAAAGGCTGAGCTAGATGAGGGCCACGTCTGATTGTATCTCAGATCTATTTTTGCTCTGTCTAGAAAGAAAACGAGGCCAGTGAGACAGAGAAACAAATGTGGTCTTTGCAGCTGTACAAAATGTAGTACTTCTATGTTGGCGTGGTTTAAATAAGAAGTGTCCCAAAGCCGGGCGTGGTGGCGCACGCCTGTAATCCTAGCACTC
>PVJA010042525.1:0-17279 GCA_004027025.1 Myocastor coypus | reverse complement strand
AATTAAAAATAAAAGAGTCCGGGCGTGGTGGCGCACGCCTGTAATCCCAGCACTCGGGAGGCTGAGGCAGGAGAATCAGTGTGAGTTCGAGACCAGCCTGAGCTACCAAAGTGAGCTCAAGGCCAGCCTGAACTGCATAGTGAGACCCTGTCTCAAAAAGACAAAAAAAAAAGAAAGAAAGAAAGCACTCCATAGTGAACCTAAATCTCTTTTGGTGCCTCTGAAGGGAGGTGTTAGTCTCAAAAGCATATTGTCTTATAAAGCACTCAAAAGTCAAGAGAGAGGCTGGGGAGATAGCTCAGTAGAATAAGTGTCTACCTGGCAAGTTCAGGATCCTGAGTTTAATCCCCATTACTACACACACACACACACACACACACACACACACACACACACACAAGTCAAGAGAGAAAAGATGACAGTGTGGTCAGCTCTTAAAGACTTTTTTTTTTTTTTTTAGTGTATTTACTACAGAATCTATATAGGGTCTCACTACACAGATTGGACTCAGTGATGCTCCTGTTTTCAGCCTCCTAAACGCTGGGATTACAGGTGCACCCCACAACGTCTAGTCTCAATTGCAGTCTCAGTGCGCCTCAGGGGTAGAGACAGCACCAGCACCAGGAATTGAATCTCAGTCACTCACTGAGCTATCTGGATGGCCCTCTTTAGACATTTTAATACAGGTTTTTTTTTGTTTGTTTGCTTGTTTGTTTTTTAATTTTATTTATTTATTTTTTTCTTGTTTCAGAACCTTTTTTGTTTATTCACTCATTTTTATGGCCGGCTCAGCCCACCCCAAGGGCAGGGCTGGCGTAGCATGTGGTGCCGGGGATCGAACCGTGGTCCCTGAAGCCACCCAAGCTTTCCCAAGCAGGCGCTTTAGACCACTGAGCCATCCCGCTGGGCCCCTTAATACAGGTTTATATGAGTACTGGAGACAGTCTTATTTTCTTTTTTTAAGAATTTTTTTATTTTATTTTTTTCTTGTTTCAGACTTTTGTTTGTTTATTTATTTTTATGGCCGGTTCAGCCCACCCCGAGGGCAGGACTGGTGCAGCATGTGGTGCCGGGGTTCGAACCGTGGTCCCTGCAGCCACCCAAGCTTTCCCAAGCAGGGCCTTTAGACCACTGAGCCATCCTGCTGGGCCCCAAGTCTTATTTTCTTAACTTTCTTGATGCGCAGCAGATTGAGCCGATTTATAAACTGACACATTGCTTTTATTTAGAATAGAAGAATCTGATGGCTCTTAACATATCTATAGTTAAATCTTTTTGTAACTTGGAACTAACTAGTTTGAGAATTCTTAGGAGAGTAAATTAATGGATGCATCATTAGTCGCTTCACTAATACCTCACATTCTACAGAATTCCATGAGGTTCTGAAATCTCATAAATTAGTATTTTGATATTAAGTAAAACTTCCTTAATTTACGTTTTTAGACAGATTAAAAATATAAGATGCAGTGTTACATAGAGCCTTTTCCTGTGTAATTTGTTATGTTATTGATTGAAGAACACCTTTTTCAGATTTATTCAAAGTCTAAATTCCAAACTGAAAAGTTAGATTACTAGAAGCATGCTTTTAAATGTTACCCTTAGGCTTGGGAGATAGCTCCAAGGCATAAGCGCCTGCTGGGCAAGTGCAAGGTTGTGAGTTTGAACCCCAGTCCTGCAAAAAAAATAAATAAATAAATAAATAAAATAAATAAAAATAAAAATAAAAATGTTACCCTTAGTGGCTAGGATAAGGAAATACAGATTTTATAAAAAATTGTTTTAAATTTGGGCAAAAAACTTCATGCTCATCTAATGCTGTAAGAAAGTAAGCTTTTTACATTATTTTTCAGTTGAAAACCTCTTACTTTAGCCGGGCGTGGTGGCTCACGCCTGTAATCCCAGCACTTGGGAGGCTGAGGCAGGAGGATTGGTGCGAGTTCGAGACCAGCCTGGGCTACAAAAGTGAGCTCAAGGTCAGCCTCAACTGCATAGCAAGACCCTGTCTCAAAAACACACACACACACACACAAAAAAAAAAAAAAAAAGAAAAGAAAAGAAAGAAAGAAAGAGAGAGAGAAAGAAAACCTCTTACTTGGTTTTGACTTTTGTATCAAAAAATTATTTTAAAATGTACTTTCAGTTGGAATGTTTCTTTGAGGCAAAATTTTGGTAAAAACAAACTATAAACACAATTAAGATGTTTTATTGATTCAGTAGACCCAAGTTGAGTTCAGTACAAAATGTCCTGTGTTAATTATATTCAGCTTAGCTAAGACCTGAACTACTTGGCTAAATATATGCTCTTCATTGTTTAATTTCTGTACACAGTTAAAACTAGCCCTCGAAAACCTCGCGGGAGACCTAGAAGTGGCTCTGACCGAAATTCAGCTATCCTCTCAGACCCACCTGTGTTTTCCCCTCTAAATAAATCAGAGACCAAATCTGGAGATAAGATCAAGAAGAAAGATTCTAAAAATATAGAAAAGAAAAGAGGAAGACCTCCTACTTTCCCTGGAGTAAAAATTAAAATAACACATGGAAAGGACATTTCAGAGTTACCAAAGGGAAACAAAGAAGATAGCCTGAAAAAAATCAAACGGACACCTTCTGCTACATTTCAGCAAGCCACAAAGATTAAAAAATTAAGAGCAGGTAAACTTTCTCCTCTCAAGTCTAAGTTTAAAACAGGGAAGCTTCAAATAGGAAGGAAAGGGGTGCAGATTGTTCGTCGGAGAGGACGGCCTCCTTCAACAGAAAGGATAAAGACTCCTTCAGGTCTCCTCATTAATTCTGAACTGGAAAAGCCCCAGAAGGTCCGGAAAGACAAAGAAGGAACACCTCCACTGACAAAAGACGATAAGACAATTGTCAGACAAAGCCCTCGAAGGATTAAGCCAGTTAGGATTATTCCTTCTTCTAAAAGGACAGATGCAACAATTGCTAAGCAACTCTTGCAAAGGGCAAAGAAGGGGGCTCAAAAGAAAATTGAAAAAGAAGCAGCTCAGCTGCAAGGAAGAAAGGTGAAGACACAGGTCAAAAATATCCGGCAGTTCATCATGCCTGTTGTCAGTGCTATCTCCTCACGGATCATTAAAACCCCCCGGCGTTTCATAGAGGATGAAGATTATGACCCTCCCATTAAAATAGCCCGACTAGAGTCTACACCAAATAGTAGATTCAGTGCCACATCCTGCGGATCTTCTGAAAAATCAAGTGCAGCTTCTCAACACTCCTCTCAAATGTCTTCAGATTCTTCCCGATCTAGTAGCCCCAGTGTTGATACCTCCACAGATTCTCAGGCCTCTGAGGAGATTCAGGTACTTCCTGAAGAGCGGAGTGACACCCCTGAAGTGCATACACCACTGCCTATTTCCCAGTCCCCAGAAAATGAGAGTACTGATAGGAGAAGCAGAAGGTACTCAGTGTCAGAGAGAAGTTTTGGATCTAGAACAACTAAAAAATTATCAACTCTACAAAGTGCCCCCCAGCAGCAGACCTCCTCATCTCCACCTCCACCTCTGCTGACTCCTCCCCCTCCACTGCAGCCAGCCTCCAGCATCTCCGACCACACACCTTGGCTTATGCCTCCAACGATCCCCTTAGCGTCACCATTTCTGCCTGCCTCTGCTGCCCCCATGCAAGGGAAGCGAAAATCTATTTTGCGAGAGCCAACGTTTAGGTGGACTTCTTTAAAGCATTCTAGGTCAGAGCCACAATACTTTTCCTCAGCAAAGTATGCCAAAGAAGGTCTGATTCGTAAACCAATATTTGATAATTTCCGACCCCCTCCACTCACTCCTGAGGATGTTGGCTTCGCATCTGGTTTTTCTCCATCTGGTACTGCTGCTTCAGCCCGGTTGTTTTCACCACTCCATTCTGGAACAAGGTTTGATATGCACAAAAGGAGCCCTCTTCTTAGAGCTCCAAGATTTACTCCAAGCGAGGCACACTCTAGAATATTTGAGTCTGTAACCTTGCCTAGTAATCGGACTTCTGCTGGTACATCATCTTCAGGAGTGTCTAGTAGAAAAAGGAAAAGGAAAGTGTTTAGTCCTATTCGATCTGAACCAAGATCTCCTTCTCACTCCATGAGGACAAGAAGTGGAAGGCTTAGTACTTCTGAGTTGTCACCACTCACTCCTCCATCTTCTGTCTCTTCCTCATTAAGCATTTCTGTTAGTCCTCTTGCCACTAGTGCCTTAAACCCAACTTTTACTTTTCCTTCTCATTCCCTGACTCAGTCTGGGGAATCTACAGAGAAAAATCAGAGACCAAGGAAGCAAACTAGTGCTCCAGCAGAGCCATTTTCATCAAGTAGTCCTACTCCTCTCTTCCCTTGGTTCACCCCAGGCTCTCAGACTGAGAAGGGGAGAAATAAAGACAAGGCCCCCAATGAGCTGTCCAAAGATCGAGATGCTGACAAGAGTGTGGAGAAGGACAAGAGTAGAGAGAGAGACCGAGAGAGAGAAAAAGAGAATAAGCGAGAGTCAAGGAAAGAGAAAAGGAAAAAGGGATCAGAAATTCAGAGTAGTTCTGCTTTGTATCCTGTGGGTAAGGTTTCCAAAGAGAAGGTTGTTGTTGGTGAAGATGTTGCCACTTCTTCATCTTCTGCCAAAAAAGCAACAGGGCGGAAGAAATCTTCATCACTTGATTCTGGGACTGACATTGCTTCTGTGACTCTTGGGGATACAACAACTGTCAAAACCAAAATACTTATAAAGAAAGGGAGAGGAAATCTGGAAAAAAACAACTTGGACCTCGGCCCAACTGCCCCATCCCTGGAGAAGGAGAAAACCCTCTGCCTTTCTACTCCTTCATCTAGCACTGTTAAACATTCCACTTCCTCCATAGGCTCCATGTTGGCTCAGGCAGACAAGCTTCCAATGACTGACAAGAGAGTTGCCAGCCTCCTAAAAAAGGCCAAAGCTCAGCTCTGCAAGATTGAGAAGAGTAAGAGTCTTAAACAAACTGACCAGCCCAAAGCACAGGTACTCATTTCCATTTTGCATGTTAAAACCAGAAGTTTGCCAAGCCCTTCCTGGTGGCAGATTTTAGTCAGGTTTAGTGTTTTATTTGTTTCCAGTTATGGTAATCAGAAAAAATGTGGTAGAGGTGGTAGTACTGCCATTGGTTCTTCAAGGACCGGTAGAGATAAGTAGAAAATAAAAGGCATTAACATTCCGTGTAGTAGGAATGATGTTGGTAGTGATGGGAAAGTATGAGATGTATTTGAGCAACAGTGGATAGCTGGCAGAGCAGTGAACTAAATAACGGAGAGATTGGTGAAAACAGTTTTACAGAGTGCCAAACTATTTTTTTTTTTTTTTTTTTTTTTTTTGGCTTTTTGAGACAGGGTCTCACTGTGCAGTTCAGGCTGGCTTTGAGCTCACTTTTGTAGCCCAGGCTGGTCTCGAACTCGCAGTGATCCTCCTGCCTCAGCCTCCCAAGTGCTGGGATTACAGGCGTGAGCCACCACGCCCGGCTGAGTGCCAAACTATTTATACATAGCAGATCATAGTATCATGCTGAGTTAGGTTGAGATGGCCACAACTCAGTTGACTTTGTTGTTATTATTCAACCTAGGGTTGTATTTATGTTAATCCTAACAAATTGAGAGTTTTAGCAGCAACATAATGGGACTTCAGATACCATGTTGGATGGTTTGGGTTAGTCTCCCTATGATAGGGGAAAGTCACTCTTTAAAATGCAAAATACAAGAAAAAGAAAATATGCAATATGACAACAAAAAATGCAAAATACTTCTGTTTGTAGCCATACCCTTTTAAAAAAATCTGTTTATAGGCTGTTTCCTCCCTTCTATGTTCATCAAGGAAATATAAGGAAAAGACTGGTTAAAATAACCCATTAACAACAACTTTTTAAATGATACTATGTAGACTAGCAGCTTGAATTTTGGGGAGAATTGTAAAGAAGTCTAATTGAGAATGGAAGCTATTTGATTCCTTTTTTTTTCGAGGGGTGAGTTTTGCTGCTGACTTTTGAATATGAAGGCAGTTGGATTCTGTATATAGAGACTACTTTTTTAGCTCAGAATAACTAGATTGTATGTCGTGATGCTAAATCATAATAGAGGCAAATGTACTTTGGTGTCATTTAGTTATATTTTCAGTGTATATGGTTGTCATTTTTGGTCTGCTTTGAATTTAGGGTCAAGAAAGTGATTCATCAGAGACCTCTGTGCGAGGACCCAGGATTAAACATGTCTGCAGAAGAGCTGCTGTTGCCCTTGGCCGAAAACGAGCTGTGTTTCCAGATGACATGCCCACCCTGAGTGCCTTACCATGGGAAGAGCGTGAAAAGATTTTGTCTTCCATGGGGAATGATGGTAGGTGTGAGCAGTCACCTTTGGGATGTGAGCAGGTTTTTTATTTGTTTGCTGGTCATTCTCGGGATGCCCAGTAGGCTTCTCATAGTTAATCTGGGTCTTTAAAAAAAAAAAAAAAAACAGATAGCTAGAAGGAATGAAACACATGATGATTTTTATTAGAAGAAAGGGTGAGGGTAGCCAGGGAATACTGGGAGAGTTGCCACTCTCAAGGAAGTCCTACCCAGGGGAAGGCACAACAGAGAAGAAGTTGGTTAGAACGTTCTTAGACTGGCATGTAATCTGAGAATGCCTTGAGAACGCTGTGGGGAATCTTTGAATAAAAATTGGCAGTGAGGTATCTTGTATCTCCCAAGAACAAGCCTGCCTTAGTGTTACAGCCACTGTGGTAAGTGTGGCCTCTTCACTTCACTCATTTCAGCACACAACACCTGGGGCCTTGGAAGTTGTACTTCCTGGAACTGAAGTCTGTGAAGCACATTCTCATACTGCTGCATAGTTCTGAAGTGCTAGGTGGCTGTTCTTAATGAATGTGGAGCTTTATAAAATCCTTAGAAACGTTCAGTTCATGTTTTTCTTTTTAGATTAGACCTTTTTTTTTTTTTTTTTTTTTTTTTTTTTTTTTTTTTTTTTTTTTTTTTTTTTTTTTTTTTTTTTTTTTTTTTTTTTTTTTTTTTCTTTTTAGTTATTTGGAATTTTGCTTTCATGAGGCTGCAAGTTATGGGCATTTTAAAACATTTAAATAATTAAAACTATGTAAATGTATTTAATATAATGTCACTCAGTTTTGGGCTACCAATTAAGGTAGAAGAATAGATGAATGCATCTAATAATACAGAGATTTTGATACTCTCTTCCTCTATTCCCAAAAATAAGTTAGGTATTGCCTTGAAACTAATGACATTTCTTTAACAGACAAGTCATCAATTGCTGGCTCAGAAGATGCTGAACCTCTTGCTCCACCCATCAAACCAATTAAACCTGTCACCAGAAATAAGGCACCTCAGGAACCACCAGTAAAGAAAGGACGGCGATCGAGGCGGTGTGGGCAGTGTCCTGGCTGCCAGGTGCCTGAGGACTGTGGTGTTTGCACTAATTGCTTAGACAAGCCCAAATTTGGTGGCCGAAATATAAAGAAGCAGTGCTGCAAGTGAGTGGGTCTTACTCAGACATACTGACCTCTCAGCCATGAGGTTGCTTATTTATCTCGGGATTTATGCAGAGGTGCACACAATACAAGTGGTGACTGTATTAAATCTCCTTGAAGAGCAAGATTAGGTGCAGAATTGGGCTATGTGATGTGGTTTGGTTTGGGCTCTGCTTGAATAAATACTCAGGCAATGCTTTCTAATAGAACACTTTATTTATTTTTTTTTTTTTTTAAAGAATTTTTTATTTATTTTTTTCTTGTTTCAGAACCTTTCTTTGTTTATTCACTCATTCCTATGGCTGGCTCAGCCCGCCCCCAGGGCAGGGCTGGCGCAGCATGTGGTGCCGGGGATCGAACCGCGGTCGCTGAAGCCTCCCAAGCTTTCCCAAGCAGGCGCTTTAGACCGCTGAGCCATCCCGCCGGGCCCTAGAACACTTTACAATAATGTATTCCATACATGCTCGGTTCACTGGGGCAGTCACCAATCACATGTGGCTATTGAGCTTTTAGTATGTGGTTAGTATGACCAGAGGACTACATTTTTTACTTCATTTAATTATAATTGATTTAAATTTAAATAACTGCATATGACTAATGGCAATATATTAGTCAGTACCACTCTGGAAAATTTCTTCTTAAAACTTGATACACTTTGGCATAGTTACATGTCAGAACCGAAATCACTTTTTATCTTTATGGCATGCAGGAAACTCTTCATATGTGTAGTGGTTCTTTTGTGGGTTTTGTGTGTGTGTGTGTGTGTGTGTGTGTGTGTGTGTGTGTGTGTGTAGAATGCTTGTATTCCCACTGAACTACATTCCCAATGCTTTTTTTTTTAGTTTTTAAAAAAATATTCTATTTATTTATGTATTTGGTACAGGGTCTTGCTACGGAGCTCTGACTTGTAGTGATCCTCCTGTCTCAGCCTCCCCAGCACTGGGATTACAGGCAAGCACCACCACGTACAATTTAGGTAGCCAGCACACAGTACCAGGGATTGAACCCGGGTCCTTGCACTTTCCAGGCAGGCACTTACACTACTAAGCTATATCCCCAATGCACCCTCCCAATCCTTTTTGAGGCAGGTTCTCACTAAGTTGACCAGGTTGGGCTCCAGTTTTCAGTGCTCCTGCCTCAGCTTCCCCAAGTAGATGCAATTATAGGCATACACTTGGCTTGAAAGTTTTGATACAGAATTTTTAAAATATTTTTCTTTCTTCCCCTCTTTTTTTAAAAATGTATTTGGTATAGGATATCATTATGAAGCTTGAATTCATAATGATCCTCCTATTTTTAGTCTCCCCAGCACAGGGATTACTGGCATGGACCACCATAACTTGCCTTGTGGCTAGCGCAGCGCACCCAAGGGTGGGCTGGCACAGCATGTAGTATCGGGGATCAAACCTAGGTCCCTGCACTTGCTAAAGCACTTTCCCTCTTTATGGTCTGCTTATGGTATACTTTTTGCCTTCTGGAATAATTTGTTCAAGATGATTCAAGAATCACTTAAACAGAAGTTTTAGAGCATCTTACCAAGTGCCCAGAAAAAGAAATTGTTGCTGAATGAATGAGTAGTGTAAAGTGGTTCATAAAAAGCATAGTTGAGGCAGATGTAGGAGGATTGTAGGTTCGAGCCCAGGTTGGACAACTTAATAACTTGGTAAGATGCTGTCTCAAAATGAAAACATAAGAGCTGGGGATGTATCATGGTGAAAAGACCTAAGACTCACTCTTCTGTGTCATGAAAACAAACAACTAAAAGCAAAGTTGAGGGAAATGCTGCAATATTTACTTCAGGGAAGAGCTTCTAGGAGAGAAGCAGTTCTGTGCTTTAGTGTAGTCTGGCTTTGAACAAGAGTCTTGTCTCAGGTCCATTAATGGTTAAGAGGTGAATTCATATACTACAAAGAGGTACATGATAGTGAGATAAAATCACACTAAATTGAAGGGTTGGAATGGATTAGGTGCAGTTTTAGACTTTTAAGTTGAGTTTCATTGTTTTAAATTGAAGGGCTAAGCCGGGCGTGGTGGCGCACGCCTGTAATCCTAGCACTCGGGAGGCTGAGGCAGGAGGATCGGTGGGAGTTCGAGACCAGCCTGGGCTACAAAAGTGAGGTCAAGGCCAGCCTCAACTGCATAGCGAGACCCTGTCTCAAAAAGACCAAAAAAAAAATAAATAAAATAAAAATAAATAAATAAATAAATAAATTGAAGGGCTATCTATCTATCTCTGTTTATCTATCTGTAGCATTATAGTGACAGAGGACTTTGATGATTTTAGTCTGTGTTGTTTAAGTATGAATATAAAGCTCATAAAGGAGCAGTACTTTTAAGAAGTACTAACTGGTCATTATGTGTGTGATGCTAGACAGTATTGAGTTATAAGAATCAAAAGTTCTTGGTATTTCTTCTTTTGGCTCCAGAAGGTGAATAAAATTCCTGATCCATGCCAAGCGTGGTGTCATATGCCTATAATCACAGCAGTAGGAGGCTAAGGCAGGAGAATTGCTTCAAATTCAAGGACAGCCTGGGCTACATAGCGAGACCCTATAGGAGGGTGCAAAGGGAGGGAATTGCTGATCCAAGGATTTTAAAGGCTCACATTCAACTTAAATCGCGAACAGTCCTTGCTTCAGCTGTCAAAATGAACTTGAATCAAGCTTCACTGATTCTTACAGACGGAAACTTATTTCACTTCTCTTTTAAATGCAGTTTATCTTATGGTTTATCCCTTGTTCTAGGATGAGAAAATGTCAGAATCTACAGTGGATGCCTTCCAAAGCCTACCTTCAGAAGCAAGCTAAAGGTAGTATTGTGAAAAGGTCCTCTCCCAAATACTTCTTACATTAGTGTTCTATAGCTACTTGTGTTCAGTATAAAGAAAATAGTAGGGATTTCTTTCTTGTAAAATTCTGCTTTTTCGTGGGAAAATGGTAATTATTAAACCTGGTTGATAGGTACATGGGAGTTCATTTGAATCTTCCCTATAATTTAGGATATGTTTGAAATTTTTCTAGGAAAATAATAGGATACCTTCATCTGATCAACACAGCATTAACTCCTTGAATCTTGCAGTGCTTTAGCTGTAGGAAAATGGAAACAAGATTGTTATATTTCTGTAGGTCTGTTTAAAGTTTTTCTAACTTCCAGATGGTTGATCTTCTTGTTTTGTTCCCCAGCTGTGAAAAAGAAAGAGAAAAAGTCTAAGACCAGTGAAAAGAAAGAGAACACAGTTGTAAAGAGTGTGGTGGACTCCAATCAGAAGCCTCCTCCAACAGCACGAGAGGATCCTGCCCCGAAGAAGACCAGTAGCGAGCCTCTGCCAAGGAAGCCAGTGGAGGAGAAGAGTGAAGACAGTAGTGCCTCTGTCCCTGGGCCTGAATCTAAACAAGTTACCACTCCAGCTTCCAGAAAGTCCAGCAAGCAGGTGTCCCAACCAGCTCCTGTCAACCCCCCTCAGCCACCTACCACAGGACCGCCCAGGAAAGAAGTTCCCAAGACTGTACCAAGTGAGCCCAAGAAAAAGCAGCCTCCACCCCCTGAGTCAGGTAAGGAAAGAAGGCAGGAAGGATGGGTGAACACAGGTGCTGAGAATGAAACCCCGTGTCTAAAACTGCATTTGGAAACCTGAAACGAAGTTTTCAAGATTTACTCTTTAACTACTATAAAATAATAACGCAATAGAAGCAATGTTAGATTACACATACTGTCTTAATTTTGTTTTTGAAGTTTTTTTAAAAAAGCTTCTCTTTCACAGACCAAGCCATCCTAACACAGTCATTCCAGCCCCTGACTGCAGTCTATTTTGAATTCTTTAGGTCCAGAGCAAAGCAAGCAGAAAAAAGTGGCTCCCCGCCCAAGTATCCCTGTAAAACAAAAACCAAAAGAAAAGGTGAGGAGGGCCTTGTTTCTCTGCCATTTCTCAGAGATGCGTTCTGTTCAGTAGGTAAAAGCCTTGTCCTTGACATTTGCATGATTGAGCAAAACTGCTTTCCTGTTGCTGTGCAGATGGCTGTGGATTCCGTGAATTGACTTTAGATTCAGATTTAACCCATGTCTTGGTCTCTTGCCCTTTTTGCTTTCTCCTCTTTTATATTCCTGCATGTTATAACTTTGAGGTTGCTTGTTGTCTTGCAATTTTCTCAATGTATTTTAACAATATTTATTTATAAAAATTACTCTTACATGTGTCTACCATTTTTATTTATTATACACAGACAGGATGTAAAAGTTCTCTGAAGATTACTTTTGTTTGTTTTATATTTTGAGGCTGGATCTTGCTATGTACTTCAGGCTGTCCTTGAACGTATCATATAGTCCAGATTGGCCTCGAGCTCAAGAATGATCTTTCTGCCCAAACCTCCCAAATGCTGGGATTATAGGCATCACATTCAGTAAAGATTACTTTTGTTTGTCTCTTTCTTTTTCTTTTTTTTTTAAATTTTTTTTATTTATTTATTTTTTTCTTGTTTCAGAACCTTTGTTTGTTTATTCACTCATTTTCATGGCTGGCTCAGCCCACCCCAAGGGCAGGGCTGGCGCAGCATGTGGGGCTGGGATCGAACCGCGGTCCCTGAGGCCGCCCAAGCTTTCCCAAGCAGGCGCTTTAGACCACTGAGCCATCCCGCCGGGCCCCTCTTTCTTTGTCTTAATGAGAATAGATTTACTGGGGGAAAGAAAGCTCCTGTCCAAGAGAGGGACAGGAGGGGTTCCCAAGCAGGTTGTCCCCTATTTTTCTATTTTTTTTTAAATTTTTAAATTTTTAAATTTTTAAATTTTATTTATTTATTTATTTATTTATTTATTTATTTATTTATTTATTTATTTATTTATTGTCTTTTTGAGACAGGGTCTCACTATGCAGTTGAGGCTGGCCTTGAGCTCACTTTTGTAGCCCAGGCTGATCTCAAACTCGCACCAATCCTCCTGCCTCAGCCTCCCGAGTGCTGGGATTACAGGCGTGAGCCACCACGCCCGGCCATTTTTTTTTTTTAATTCTTATTTTATTTTACTTTTTTGTTTGTTTATTTATTTATATGGCCGGCTCAGCCTGCCCTGAGGGCAGGGCTGGCGCAGCATGTGGTGCAGGGGATCAAACCGTGGTCCCTCCAGCCGCCTGCAGGCGCTTTAGATCACTGAGCCATCCTGCCAGGCCCCTATTTTTCTATTCCTATAGAATACTTATGTTAAAAATATGTTTTCCAGACTTGTTAATAAAATTTTGTATTTGCATTATTATTCATTACAAGGATAAAGATAAATGGTGTGCTATTTTATTTTATATTAATTTTTGGTCTTTTGAGACAGGTACTCACCATGTTTCAGGCTGGCCTGAAACTTATGGCAATCCTGTTGCCTCAGCCTCCCAAGTGCTAGAATTAGTTTTGTTTTACATTTATGTTTTGTTTCATTAGGAAAAACCACCTCCAGTCAGTAAGCCAGAGAATGCAGGCACTTTGAACATCCTCAGCACCCTCTCCAATGGCAATAGCTCTAAGCAGAAAATCCCAACAGATGGAGTCCACAGGATCAGAGTGGACTTTAAGGTAAAAATGTTAGTCATTATGGACTTTACTGAATATCATGGCCTTTAAATAAAGAAAATGGTGCTACTACAAGGGTTGGAAGACTAGAAATCAGCACCCACTAGAGGACTAAATGAGAACTACAGTTAGCTGGTGAGTGAATGTCACTGTGAACTAAATGAAGACATGGCCATTGAAATGCCCGAGCATTATGTCAGAAAATTACTTCACAGAGAAATGACGAAACCATAATGGTTGCCTGAACTAATAAAACAAAGGAAATTCAGTCCCAGTATTATACCTTTGCTATATGTTTAGTAAAAATTGAAATAGTAGATGAGTTATAGTCTAGCTTATGCCTGAGATTAAGATATTTAAACCAACAGCTGTCTTTTGATTAATAAAATGAAATGTTCGGGGGCCCAGCAGGATGGCTCAATGGTCTAAAGTGCCTGTTTAGGAAAGCTTAGGCGGCTGCAGGGATGGTGGTTCAGTCCCCGGCTGTGCCAGCCCTGCCCTCAGGGCAGGCTGAGCCGGCCATAAAAATAAATAAGTAAACAAACAAAAGTTCTGAAACAAGAAAAAAAAATAATAAAATAAAAATTCTTTATAATATTAAAAAAATGAAATGTTCTTGTGGTTCTGATATCACTATGGTTTTATTCATTTCATCCTTATTTTGTCATTATAAAACTTATAAGGGATCTCAATGTCTCTTTCTTTTTCTCCCTCCCACCCTTCTTCCCTGCCACCGGCCCCCCCAACAGGAGGATTGTGAAGCAGAAAATGTATGGGAGATGGGAGGCTTAGGAATCTTGACCTCTGTTCCTATAACACCCAGGGTGGTTTGCTTTCTCTGTGCCAGTAGTGGACATGTGGAGGTAAGGTATCCTGCTTTTATGTATCCTAGAAAATGTAACAATGGCCGATTTTGCTGTGAATGAAAAAAATTGTATTCTCTTTTATTGGCATTAGGCAGCATGGTGGCACACACATGTAATTCCAGCACTCTGAGAGGCTGAGGGAGGAAGATCATCACAGGTTCAAGGCCAACCTGAGCTACATAGGAAAATCCTGTCTCGTGATGAATTGTCCATTTGAATTTTAAAACTTTCCATGTTGATATGATTTCCAATTTATAGTTCAAAGAATTCCCACATACCCTTCACCCAGATTCTTTAAGCGTTAATATTTTATATTTTCTTTATTTCTTGCTATGGATGTATTCTATAGAATAAGAAATAGGTATGTACACATGTTTTTTGTCTTTTTTTGCGGGATGGGGTTCAAACTCACAACCTTGCACTCGCCAGGCAGGCACTTGTGCCTTGGAGCTATCTCCCCAGCCCCCGTATGTACACATGTTAAATGCCAACATTCTTTTTCTAAAACTTTGAATGCAGGGTATAGACATGTGCCATTTTGCTTCTAGCTATAATAGTTTGTATCTCCTAGAATAAAGTCTACTACTCTATTATCTAACCACAGGTTAATTACCAAAACCAGGAAATTAACATGTGAATATTACTATTGTCTTATTTAGATTTGACCAGTTGTCTCAAATTCCTTTTGGCATACTTTTGAAAATCCTATGTGAAAATGTCTTTTTAAAAAAAAATTACTAGCTGGGTATGGTGGCACATGCCTGTAATCCCAGCACTTGGGAGGCTGAGGCAGAAGGATCAGTGCAAGTTCGAGACCAGCCTGGGCTACAAAAGTGAGCTCAAGGCTAGCCTGAGCTGCATAGTGAGACCCTGTCTAAAAAAAAAAAAAAAAAAAAAAAAAAGAAAAAAAAAATTACATATTTTTATGGGCTGGCAAGATAGCTCAGTGGACTAAGCATCTGCGTAGGCAAGTGCAGGAACTGGGATGCCCTCTCCATGCTGTGCTAGCTCTGCCCCTGGGCACGCTGAGCCTGCTGAACGTGCCACAACATCCAATGTGGTGGCACATGCCTGTAATACAGTGCTGGGGAGCCAGGAAACAAGTGGATCACTACAGGTCTGAGCTGTGTAGTGAGACCCTGTACCAAATATATAAAGAAATTTTTTTTTTTTTAAAGAATTTTATTTATTTATTTTTTTCTTGTTTCAGAACCTTTGTTTATTCACTCATTTTTATGGCCGGCTCAGCCCGCACCAAGAGCAGAGCTGGCGCAGCATGTGGTGCCGGGGATCGAACCACGGTCCCTGAAGCCTCCCAAGCTTTCCCAAGCAGGCGCTTTAGACCGCTGAGCCATCCCACCGGGCCCTAAAGAAATTTTTAAAAATTAAAAATAACTTATTTTTAAATTACAGATGGAGGGCCCGGCAGGATGGCTCAGTGGTCTAAAGCGCCTGCTTAGGAAAGCTTAGGCGGCTGCAGGGACCGCGGTTCGATCCCCGGCACCACATGCTGCGCCAGCCCTGCCCTCAGGGCAGGCTGAGCCAGCCATAAAAATAAATAAATAAACAAGCAAAAGTTCTGAAACAAGAAAAAAATAAAAATAAAATAAAATAAAATAAATTCACTTTAAAAATAAAATAAAATAAATTACAGATGGAAAGGGTAAAAGCAGCTTATAATTGTACCTTTTAGTACCTTTGCAATCTTCTAATCACTCCCATATGTTTGTATTATCATGATTCTTAGTTTCTTAGAACATTCTGTTAAATCATATATTTATTTTTTATTTTATAATTGCTATTACTATGACCCCTGAGTATCATATATATATGTATATGTATATGTATATATTAGGGAAGGGCCTACAAGGTCTTCAGAGTCTCACTGCTAGATCAGACTCATAGCGATCTGCCTGTTTACAGCTTCCCAAGAGCTGGGATTACAGGTGTGTGTCACAATGCCCAGTCTCAGTTGCCATCTCATCAGTCTCCTGGGGCGGGGCCTGCACATCAGGCCTGGGGATCAAACCCTCTAGCTCCTGTTTAATCATCTGAGCTATTTGGCCAGCCCTGTCCCTTAAATATCCTGCATAACCAATTTTATACCTAATTTAATGTATTGAATTAAATACAGGTTGAATAATTCTTGTCTGAAATGTTTCAGATTATTTTTGGTATTTAAAAACCATTTTGGACTATTTCACTATTGAGATATCTTGCGGGGATAAAACCCAAGACTAAACATGAAATTCATTTGTTTTATCTATATCTTACACATAACCTGAAGATAATTTTATGTTTAGTGAGGGTTTTTTGTTTTGCTTTTGTTTTTTTCTTTCTTTTTTTTTTTTTTTTTTTTTTTTTTTTTTTTTTTTTTTTTTTTTTTTTTTTTTTTGAGTTTTTTTGATGCAGGGTCTTGCTATGCAATTCAGGCTGGCCTTGAGCTCGCTTTTGTAGCCCAGGCTGGTCTTGAACTCACACTGATCCTCCTGCCTCAGTCTCCAAGTGTTGAGATTACAGGTGTGTGCTGCAACACCTGGCTTGATATTTTTAATCATTTTCTGCATGAAATAATGTCAGTGCATATTAAGCTTGAAGCTCAGGTATGGAATTTTCTACTTGTAGTAGTTTTGGATTCAGATTTTCAGATTGTGGATGCTCAGCCTGAGTGTGCTAATGGAGCCTGATGCTCAGAGTGTGATATGCGGGTACTGTTTCTTCCCATGTGTAATTGGCACACGTCTGTGTTCCTATCTTCCTTTTTTTTTTTTGTGTGTGTTCCTATCTTCTTGCTGCAGTTCGTGTATTGCCAAGTGTGTTGTGAGCCTTTCCATAAGTTTTGTTTAGAAGAGAGTGAACGCCCTCTGGAGGACCAGCTGGAGAACTGGTGTTGTCGTCGCTGCAAATTTTGTCATGTTTGTGGAAGACAGCATCAAGCTACAAAGGTACATACAGCACTTAGTAATAGAACTGTTGGAAGGGGACAACCCACTCGGGCCTCCCTCTGTCTCTCTCTTGGACAGAAGCTTTCTTTCCCTCAATAAATATTGTGCTCTTAGGCCTGGCAGGATGGGTCAGTGGTCTAAAGCCCCTGCAGGCAGCTTCAGGGACTGCAGTTGGATTCCCGGCACCACATGCTGCACCAGCCCTGCCCTCAGGGAAGGCTGAGCCAGCCATAAAAATAAATAAATAAACAAACAAAAGTTCTGAAACAAGAAAAAAAATTTTTTTTGCTCTTAACATCCGTGTTTTTTTTGTTTGTTTGTTTTTTTTTTGTTTTTTTTTTTTCTTGTTTCAGAACTTTTGTTTGTTTATTTATTTATTTTATGGCTGGCTCAGCCTGCCCTGAGGGCAGGGCTGTCGCAGCATGTGGT
>PVJA010042524.1:0-17272 GCA_004027025.1 Myocastor coypus | reverse complement strand
CACAAAGCTTTTCTGCTGGAGGGCTAAGAATGTAAGTTAATAGACCAAAAATTGGAGAAAAAGAAGGGCTATAAGGAAGCCAATATTTTGGCCCTAGCCCTTCAAGGTCAATAAAGACCCAGGATATAAGGGAACCTGTGCTGTAATATCCTATAACTCAGAGGTGTCCCAAATTTTCTGGTCAAGGAGATTATGGGACCTCAGAGGAAAGGGATGAATGAACTGTGGTGCATCTAAGGAGAGTTACCCAGAGAAAAACATTCTCCCAGGCTTTCACAGAAAGCAAAATGGCCAAGCAATGGCCGTGACTTGTCCCGAAGGCTGACACTTACAACAGTTCTGCAAAGTACTGCCTATGGTCCCAAACTTAATCCTGAGGGGATTTGACCCTGGAAGATACAAAAAAAAAAAAAAAAAAGAATGTTTTGTTATACAGGTCTTGCTTCAACTTGCCCTTGACCACCCAGGAGGAAGAAAAAAAAATGCTTAATTACAATGCATGAAACACAAAGCTAGATTGGTGAGACGAGCTCTAGGAGGCTTAGATTCAATAGCCTCCAACATCACAAGCTTCACTGGTGGCCCACTGCAATTGCAGAACATTTCACTGTATATGTACCTGCTTCCTCTTAGTCCAAAGAGAAGTATATTCTGTTCTTTTTTTTTTTTTCTAAGCAACATCAATAGGGAGGTGGGTCATGCCCACACACTGTACTCTGTAGAACGATTGTGAGGACAATATGCAGTATGTCAACTTTCAAAGAAAAGAAAGGGGAAAAGAAAAAAATATATAATAATGTTGATTTAGAAGGGTTAATGTTTAATTGTTTGATCAATCTTCTATACCTATATGTATTAATCTAAACTGATCTGATGATGAAAATATGTAATATAACCCGTGTTAAATTTAAACAATAAAAAAAATTTAAAAAATTTTAAAAATAATAATAATAAAGAGTACAAGACAAATTGCATGTTATTGGGAAGGGCATGAAAACTTTGAAAAGGTTAGATGTGTATCCCCCAAGGGTAGCTACAGAGCAAAAAACATGGAAATAAAGAGTATGGCTTCTCTAAAGCCTTCTAATGATGGAAGGAATATAATACTCTTATTTAAAATAATCCTAGATTGTGGCAACAGGAAGAGAAACTTTGTTACTTTGATGTATGGAAGGAAAAACACATCAGTTTGCCTCTTGACAAACACATTATTTCAAATCTCACATTTTAAATGTTACTTCATTTTTTACTGAGGTCAGTAATAGCCATAGTTTTTCTGACCCAAGATCCCAGGTTGTTTGTTTTTTGTTAAGATTTCCCCATTTTTTTTAATCACTGAGAATAATTTAGTAGTTTTTTGTACTAAGTAAAGATTTTCCATTTTGTAGGAAACAGATGTTTTGTTAACCTTATTCTTATATTTGAGCATTTAGTGTCATGTGTATTTTTATTTACACATTTATTCATCTTGGGCTGTTATATTTTCAGTTGATTTCATAGGTGGACTTGATACACACTCCTACTACCAGGATCATGTTGAGTTAAAGCCCGTTAAACCTGTAAGTAAAGGTGTGCCTATCCAGAAAATATTAATTTTTCTAACCTGGCCCAAACTAACCAAACCTAAAGTAACTTGGACCTACTACTAATCACTGGCTTATTTTCCACTCATGCCTAAAACACACCTCTCACATGTAACCTGGTATCACCACCATTATTATTCATTCCAGAAAACAGCTGAAGGATGTGAGATGGTTTGTATTTCTAAAATAAGGTTCTTAATTTATTTTCCTTATCCATTAGGGATTGCTTATCATATTGATTTCATGTTACATGGATTGCAATCGAAAAAGATGGCATTATTTCTGCTACAGAGGTGAAGGCTGAGCATGTGGGTTGGGCCAGCATGTGAGAGCAGAAGGACAAAGCCCATAATAGAATCCAGGCTCCCATATATGGGTCCAGGCATCTTCCAGGATGTCTCTGAGACCCATCCTGCCCTTAGTAATGTGGTTTCTAGGAAAAAAATTATAGACCACCTGGAGGAATGTATATGTGGCTTGCTTGGGAGCTGCTTACCTTTTATTCAAATAGTTTACTAAAAAGTTCAAAAACACATTTTCTGTTGTCCCTAGAATCCCTGGGGAGAAGTCATCTAAAAAAATAAGTGCCAGCTCAAACTGGTCTGATTTCAGTTGAGGTAAAAGAAAAATCTTGGTCAGCTGATACAACTAGAAAACAAGAAACTAAATGCTGTGATTCCACTATTATTAAGTAGCAGATAAAGAACTGTATAAAACAGAAGGGCTATCATTTGCTAAGCATGTTGGCTACATCCTCTCACCTAATCCTCATAAAAAATATTGCAACAGACTCATTAATATTACTGTATTATAAATAAGGAAATGCATATCATAGAAGATGGGCAGCTTTCTCAAAGTCTCGCATTAATAATTTGTAGAGCTGGAATTATTTCCTGGTCAATGTCAGTCACCTGGCCTGATCAAGTGAACTTACTCTGATGATGATCTTCATGTCCTTTGATGGTAAGAGAAGAAATTCTGTCAAAAGTCCCAGAGACAACAAACATGTATATGAAATCTTCCTCTGCTGTCCTTTTGTCACAGTAGCAGCACCTTTACGGACTGAAGCTTTAAAAATCTGCATTATTCCCTGTGCCTCCACAGTGTGAATTAGTTTTGCCTTGGCAGAATGATATAAAGGAAGCATAGCTCACAGGCTACACAAGTCAGAGCTATGTCTGTCACAATAGAGATATTTCAATAAATGTCAATTTCTTAGAGTAAATCCAATTTGGAGAAAGGACTTGCTCTATACAATACACCGACACCAAGTAATCACCACCTCCCTGTTCAGGCTTCTGAGTGCCCATGGCGATGTGCTCCAAAGCTTGATGTCTGTGGATTTGGAGGCTGAGCAGGGACTCTCATGGTAATAAACAAGACCTGTACACTGGAAGTGAGCAAAGAACTGAAACCAAGTCTGATGTTGACTTTGGAAATCTATGTTTTTGTTAAGATAAAAGAAAATAATGAATGATTTATTTCATATTACTGTGAAAAAAAATCTGTGGAAACATTATAGTATCAAAATTGTTGCAGTGTAAGAGAGATATTTTATTAGAGGTTATTAAGAATTGCTTTTGATTAATGTTGTCAATGGAGTCTCCTTCCCCAAGTAACTTTAAAGAACAAACTTACATACACCTATGAACCACAAAAGGATATTCTGTGGGTTTTCCCAGGGGCATTTGACTTCCACTCATCATCTCTGAATCCCCTGCCATCTCTGTGAATTGAAAATACATAGAACGTCCTTGTAAGATCATCCAAAAGGCTCTGATCAACTCGTCTAGCTCTTCAAAGGATTTTTCTAAACAACCATGTTCACTGCTGGACTATTTTAACTAAATGCACCATCAGCGACAGGTTTCTGCTTTGACAGAATATGCATATTATCATATCAGATGAATATGGAACACCTGTCAACCATGGAATAAAAATCTGTATGGTCAAACTCAACTGGAATTAAACTCTTCTGCATAAAACAGTTGGAGAATTCAGTGTCTGTGCTATATGTCAACATGAAAATATTACAACACCAAGCTTTTATCAGTTATCCTGCTTGATTTTTTTCTTTATACTGGGAATTGAATTCAGGACCTTGCACTTGCGAGGCAGGTGCTTTGCCCCTGAGCTATATTCTCTGACCTATTGATTTCTTTTAATAATGCTTTTTATATCAGATTGCATTATACCTAGCTCAGTGTTACATGATCTTCTCTCTTCCCAAAAACAGCTTGGAGTAAAGGCCAATTTTTCATGCTACATTGAAAGAAATGGATATAAATGCTGGATTTAACTTTTGTTAATCCACTTAATCCCCATGGATTACAAAACCAGGTTTCATAAGGAAGTCACCTTATTAAGGCAATCAGAAAAATATTTGGTGTCTTGCCAGGCATTTGTGCATGAGTAGGTAGCTCTCAGTTTGGATAAATACATTCAAGCCAATCCAAGAGTTCTATTCATAGATATTCTGTAGAATCATAGAGACATAACTTCATTTCAGTGTCAATTTGTCCACAGTCAAATCATGTGTGAATTTTTTATTGGAACTGACATTATGATAGAGATGAGGCAGTTTGTGATGGATGTGGTATTTCATAATTTCCTTTTAAAGTAAAAATATTAAACTGTCAAAATTCACTGATTAAATAAGTCAGTTTAGTTCACTTTACAGCCCTTTACTGATTGAATTTGACTTCTGGCTGACAATAATCTAGGAGGTGAGACCTACATAGAAATGATTCAAAGACAATTTTCTGCAGAAAGGAAATAGCTATTTCTCACTTGATGAGGAGAGGATTCGTTGGAAGATGAGCTGAGCTGACATTGAAACAAATGATATGGAGTTAACCTAAAGAACAAGTGGAGCCACTTTGGGAGACAACCAGGTACTTTCATATAAAACTAAAGGTACTCTTATAATATGACCCGGCAAGTGAGTTGATAGTATCTACCCAGAAAAGCTGAAAACTCAGGTACACATAAAACCTGTTTAAAATACAGGTATTTATGGTTGCTTATCTCATAACTCCCAAAACTTGGGCAGAAGCAAGATGTCCTACATGAGGTGAAAGGCTAAATAAACAAACTATAGCAATCCAGAAAATGCAGTATTATTCAGCCCTGAAAGGTTAGGAGTTACCAAGTTGTATAGTTTGAAAAGACAAATGTGTATTATTAAGTGAAAGACACCAAACTGGAAAGGCCACATACTATTTAATTTCAACTACATGACATTGTGGAAAAACAAAAACTACAGATAGATCAACCAGATAGCTCAGCAGACTAAAGCACCTGCTTAGGCAGAATGCAGCAGTCAGGGTTCAATCCCCCTGGCCTGCTGTGCCAGCCTTGCCCCAGGGTGCATTGAGATGGTGACTGACACTTGGCATTGTGCTGCGTTCCTGTAATTCCAGCATTTGGGAGGCTAAAAACAGGAGACTCACTGTGAGTCCAGTGTCCATAAAGAGACCCTATAGACCCTGTAGAATCTGTCATGAGTGTATTTAAAAAAAAAAAAATTAAGGAAACTGACTTGAGGAGATGAAAGAATAAGAGCACAGGGGATTTTTAAAACAGCAAAGCTATTAGATGGTATAACAATCTTGAACATACATCTTCTGTATTTTTCCAAAGCCACGGAATACACAATACTGAGAATAAACACTAAGGTAAATTATGGGCTTTGGATGACAATGATGCAGCATGGAGGTTCATCAACTGTGGAAAACGTACAACTCTGGTAGGCGATGTTGACAGTGGAGGATTCATGTGCATTGGAAATCCTTATATCTTTTTCTCAATTTTGCTGTGAACCTAAAGCTGCTTTTAAAAAAAAAAAAATCAGTTTAACAAAAAATCCAGAGAAAACAAGTGGCCTCAGTGACGTGACCAATTATCTGACAGTCTATGGAGGAAGCATTAAAAATCAGGATTTCCCAATCTCTCATTTGCCAAAATTCTTACTTCAAATTGAGTAAACTGATAGGACCCAGAGCAGCAATGCTGACAGCTCTAGAGAGGACATTAAGAGACCTCAGCAGCCCCGACTCCATCAGCACAGTGGTGCCAACTTCAGGCCGACAACTACAAAACATGCTAAGTCATTGGCCTCTGGGTCAGTCTTGTAGACAGGTGCCACGTAGGTCTGGGGAAGCCTGTGCTGAGGTCCATGATCTTAGCCTGGCTTCCAGTGCTGGAATATAACTCTCGCCATACAGTAACCTCGATCTGCACCTCATTTCCTCCATCATCGCACCCATATCCCATCGCTTCCTGAGAGCAAGGAGCCAGGACAACTCCTGTCATCAGAGCACAGAGGCAAGTGGTTGTGTAGCCAACAAAGCTCTGACAGGGAGCAGAGACAGCAGGTGCACTGGGGAATGAAGGCAAATCTAAGTAGATTCACCCTCCAAAAGAAAACTGGCACAGCATGGACATATACAACTACAAAACCAACATGCAAGCTTAGAGAATACCATCGTAAGCGATTAAAGTTTCTCAAAAGCATGACTGGCACACTTCCACAAAGATGGCGAGCAATTGGATAATGGAAAAATTAAGCTCTAGGCAGCAGTAATTCTCAGCATAAAAGTAACTAGACCAAAGCAGCTTATGAAAGAGGTGGCAGCTGAACACCAAAAGCACATTGCACAACAGAGGTAACAGTGTTTAAAATTTTAAGTTGAAAATTTCCATCAGCAGGAATTTCACCCTAGCACCGGAGTTAGGAAATACTTGGTGACATCGCTGAGCCTGAACTTCACCCATGCAAAGTGCTAAGCAATCATATTCCAAGGCTTCCAAATGCGAACTGGCTTTTCACTGGCATCCTGATTTTTCTGAGTGCCTTGCTGGAGGATAATTTTTCACAAAAATTGCTACATGCTATGTGGCCAGTGGTGATTGAGTGACTGCTGTCACCACTACATGCTAAAGGACAGAAGAGCCTAAAATCCTTATAAGCTGTCATTGCAGCTCCTCCCGTGGTGCCTTTTGCTGCCTATTCTCCACCTTTAACAGCCCAAGCTCTCAAGAAACCTAGCTCTGATGATCAGGATCTGAGCCCATGCCCAGGAGATCATGTCTGTTTGCACTTTTCTGAGAACAGTGATCTATTAGTACCCCCACTTATATGTTGGCAACATGCCAAGACTGACTTCATTTACAAATCTGGATCAAGTACTGACTAGCATGACTAATCAAGGTGTGTGCGTGTATGTGTTTAGAAATAGTGGGGGTAGAATATGTTTCAAACTTTAATTTAAAACGGCCAGCCATGCCGGGCGTGGTGGCTCACGCCTGTAATCCCAGCACTCGGGAGGCTGAGGCAGGAGGATTGGTGTGAGTTCGAGACCAGCTTGGGCTACAAAAGTGAGCTCAAGGCTAGCCTGAACTGCATAGCGAAACCCTGTCTCAAAAAAAGGACAAAAAAATAAATAAATAAATAAATAAATAAATAAATAAATAAATAAAATAAAATGGCCAGCCATATCTTACCAACTTATAACTCGAAGAACCTAAAGATGAATACAGTGATAAATTCTTGTCTTTACTCTTTGCTCATTGTTCTTTACTGGCTTTCAGTTTATGTGTACCTACTGAGGTGTCAGACTATATGTAAAACTCTGCTTGTTGCCTGTGTCCCTGTGGCCACCTCTCTGATCCCATTGTTGAGCATGGACTTCTGTTCCTTGGGTGCCATCATTAGTTGATAGAAACAAAAGGTGCTTATAGAGGAGCTAACTCTCCAGAGCTGTCCCAAGGGCTCCACATCTGCAGGGCATTTTGCACTATTTCAGTTGTCCCAAAGAACTAATGCCTTTCCAGCATGCCTACCTCAGCACAACACTGACTACCTTACGGCTCATCACCACCCTCTTTTTATTTTACTTGAATGTTCCACCAAAAGAATGTTGCATCACTTCTGAAATTCCTGGAAAATCATATGCTAATGTGTAGCTATTTGGCCATGCAACAATAGAAAGACTTTATGTTGCTTATGCAGTTCAGTCTTATCATTTGAATAGCATCTGCATCTCTGCCCGTGTTAGGAAGGAATGGTACAACCAACAGAGTAGAAGCAAAGGTTCTGATGAGACTTGCGAACTGAAGTCTGGCATCTGTCCTATTCTTAGAGACAGAGATCTTTTGTTTTCACGTATGACCTCCATGTCTCTTCACAGAACCATGGGAGTACTAGACCCAGCCTTCCCACTACTTCATGAAACACATTCTGTTGAGGTGAAGCAGCCAGGATATGAATGCTGGACTTCTGAATGTCCCCTCCAGAGAGCAGGGCAATTCCTGATTTTTTCAGAGTTCTCAGGACTTTTCTCATTATGTTGCATTGGTGCCAATGGCAAGAAAAAATTAAACATATCAGCTATGTGGCAGTAAAACCCACTACTACTTCAGCAGCAGAAAAAAACAAAACAAACAAACAAACAAAAACCTGCTTTTCTGTTTCCAAGAGAAAGTATCCTTTGACTTTAAAATTAAAGACAGTAAATATTAAATAAATTTTGCATTTAATGTATGTAACTTCTTATTTTATAATTATATAAAAGATATAAATTAACCTACATTGTGCCAGATTCTGGGAAAAAATAAAACAGGGAAAAAAAAACACAGAGAAACACAAAAACACACACACACACACTCAACTTAAAATACAAAAAAACTTAGAAAACCAAAGAAAAGTCCACACATACTAGTCTTCCAAGAAAGCCTTTTAAAAAACACACTTTTGAACTAATGTCACTATCATGTTGCTTGATTTCATTCTTCTTCAGAGCAAGTATCCTTAAGTAGCTACTAAAATATCTACTAGTACCTATAAGAAAAAAAAGAAAGTTATGACTTTAAGGATCCTAAAGCTCAAACTATTCTTCCCAAAGCCATTAATCAAATATAGATTCATTACAAGTGAGACAATCTGGCACTGCTTATGTGCCCCCAGTTGTACTAATAAGTATACAGCACCATCTGTGAAGTACCTAACTAAAGGTTAACCCTGCTCTTATAGTAGTAGTGTTGGAAATACAATAGCAAGGTAAGATAATTCTCAACACAAGGAAGCAAGTAGCAAATGTAAAATGTGAATAATAGTATGAAAAATTGAAAAGAAAGCACAGAGAACTGTTATTTATAAGAGTTTTTAGAGATTGGGGTATACTTCAGTGGTAGAGTGCTTCCCTAGCATTTGTGAAGTCCTCAGTTCCACTCAAAGAAACAAGGGATGGGGTGACCAAAATATGCTGCAGATGCTTAAGTAAGATAAACTTAGTACAGTAAAAGGTGTATCGCCCCTTTCAAAATACTTTCCCTTACTTTGAAAGAATTCACCTCGCTGCTCTTGCCACATTCTGAAGCAGCTCTGGAAGCCCTGTCCTCAGTGTCTTTCTGTGGCTGGCTTACTGTGCAGAATTGATGTGAAACATTTTTATTACACCCTGTCCTCATGGGCCTTATTCAACAGAGAAGGCACTGTGTGACTTCTGGCTCTTCCTGAAAATAAGAATGGTTGTGCTGGATGTTTTGAACTTAGGACATTAAGGCAGCCACCACAGAAGATCTAAAGATATGACAAAGGACTTTCAGAATTAAAGTACTGCAGAATGATGGAAATAAATGTGTCTGAAGTGACAGGGAATGTTTTGGGTATGATGAATTGCAGTGTCCTTCTTACTGTAGTGAAGTATTAAAATTTAAATGTACATTGTATTTTTTAATTGTACCTCATAGTAGTTAAATGCATGGTAAGCCTTATTGCAACCAGACAATAAACCAATCATCACTACAGGTTTCCAAACAGGTGAGGAAATGTGAAGCAGATGTTAAAGATACTAACAAGCTAATTACCTTGTTATGTAAGTTTTGCCAGTTGATCAAGTTCTTTCAAGTGCTGCACTATTGACTCTGGGCCAAATAATCCTTTGAGTGGGCTGGTCCCACTGTTGGAATGTTTAGCGGCACCCTTGGCCTCTATGTAGCAGACCCCAGTAGTACCATTCTCAATGAAACTAAAAACAACAAAAACTATCTCCATTCAGCCATGGGCACATTTTCTCTAAGTGTGAATCCTTCAGTCTGATGGGTGTGGTGGCACATGCCTGTAATTTCAGTACTTTGGGAGGTGGAAGTAGGAGGATCACAAATTTAAGCTCAACCTTTGACATTTAGCTATGCAGCAAGACCCAGTGTCAAAAGTAAAAAGTAAAAAAAGAAAAAAAAAAGAAAAAAAAAAAGCAATGCTGGAAATGTAGCTTATGCAAAAGGTCTGGGCTCAATCTCTAGTGAAAAATAAAAAAAAAAATTAAAAATTACAAATCAGAAGAGGATGGAGGTGTCACTGACATACCTGAAATGATATATTTGAGATTTGGCTTTAGCTACCTTCATCAAAAAGAGTGGCAGTGTGTAGATAAAACTTTAATAGTAAATGTTTATTTTAGTAAACACTGAGTAATACTCAGAGATTTAAAATCTTTCTTGACTTCTGTTCATGAGTTTTAAAAACTAGCTAGTAAATAAAACCTTACATGGTTTTGTCAATGAGCTTTCTTACCAAGGCCTCCTTTCTAAGTTTCTTCACTGTACAATTCAAAACCTCCCTATACTTCCAGAATTCCTACCTGGCATCAGAACAACAGGTTTCACTAGTTTACCAATCTGTTATTAAACCCAGAAACAGAAAATATTACCTAGAAGCAAGGCTGACACTGAAGATAAAAGCAGCGGATATCTTGAAGTTTTCCCCACCTCCACTAGTTCTGCACTAGCACAAAAATATATCTTTCCTTATCACTTTTCCTCATGGTAAAAGGGATTCATGAGTTGGGTAAATAAGTGAACATCAAGATATTGGATTGAGAGGTTACAGAAAATCATAAAATTCTATCATAATTATATACCTTTATTTTTGCATCTAAATCCCTGTTGAAATACGTAGGACTACATATGGGCATACCCTTTAGAACACAGAGAAACAGAAACACAGAAGAAATGTAGAGATGGGAGGGTGCTGGAGGCTTTTGACTTTCACGGAGTACAGGAGGGAACAGGATGTATAGTCAGAAGAACCACCAGAGAAAATGAAATTGGAAAGTTAAGACTTTTCAAGTAGTTCAAATTATGAGTGAAAAGTCCATTCCAGACCAGAGAGTGTCTACATACAGGGTATCGCTGGTACCCCTGAAGAATGTTTGTAGCAGGATGAGAAACCAATTTGGCTGAGTAGGTGTGAAAGTCTTCACAGAAGAAAAAAGTAAATCGTACAAGGTAAGTGGGATTTGGATCAGCTAAGACTTTGCGTGAAAAGATGCAAGCTACAGTATTCAACAAATACTTAGTAAGTGGACTGGCACCTAGGCAGCAGGTACTATCTTGAGCTTGATTTTGTGTTAAGATGCATAATTTAGAGCCTTCCTATTCCAAAAAAAAAGGAATGCTTAGTGTAAAACAAGAAGCATACACAACATGGTTGCCAAAAGTGTGGAGACACAAGTTGATGGACACAAACTATGTATTGGTTAGGATTCTCCAGAGACATAGAACCAGAAAGGGGTGTGTGTGTGTGTGTGTGTGTGTATACATGCACTCATGCAAAAGGAAAGAGAGAATGAGGGAACTGTCCCATGCAGTTAGAGAACTACCAAGCCCAAGTCACATATCAGGCTATAGAGCCAAGATCCAGGAACATGCTGATGTTGCTGCTTGAGTCCAAGGGTAGTCGGGTAGTCTGCAGGAAAAAAATTTCCTTCCACAGGAAAATTCAGTCTTTGTCTCTTCAGACCTTTAACTGATTCAGTGAGGCCCATTATGGAGGAAAATCAACAACCATTAATTTAAATATTAATTCCATCTAAATAATACTTCCCCAGAGATATTTAAACTCTGCTCTGACTGTGACCTGGTGAAACTGGCACATAAAAATAACCACACAGGAAGGGACGGCCAAGTGTGAGAGGGCCACAGGTGGGCCATTAAGTTCCATGAAATACAGACTACTAAAAAGTGTCAGCCAGGAGGATGCCAGAGTCAGGTGCAGCTACGGGGGTGGCTCATCGTCTGGAGACACAGTACTGCCTGCCAGTTGTACATCTGAGACAATCAGTGCTACCTGTTCCACATTAGCCCCCTTCGCTGTGGGGATCACCCTTCCCTCCCCAGAAATGAATCCCATGCTTGCGCACCTTCTTACCTCTCTAATGAAAAGGTCGGAAAGCCCAGGTTTCTGGCTTGCTCTGACCTAGTCAGACAGGACCTGGCATACCCAGGAGCTATTTGGCATTTCAGAAGGCCTGTATGAAGAGAAGAGATTTTCCTTTCTTAGTGATGCACCTTTTAAAGCAATTCATATTCTCTTTTTTAGGTCGAAATAAATAATGATATTGACTCAGAAATGCGGCTGCTGAACTTGACTTAAGAAGCAAAGCACCATAGATGGCCAGCGCTTGGTGGATCCGATGTGTGTCACCCTCCTCCAAGAGGATAGACTCTGCCGGCCAGCTTTCCCACGGATGGCAGCGTCCTTAGCTCACAGCCCATGTGTTATTAGCATTGTTTGCTAGTTGCGTTCTAGGTGCTTGGGTGGGTATTTTTTTAGTCATTTTCTTCTTACATGAAAACTTGTATATTGTAAAAAAAAAATAAGGTTTTTAATTTTTTAACAATATTTAATGTGAGGCATGCAAAATAATGGGGGAAAAAAGGTCTGTGAAAACCTAGTTATTTCTAAGAGATACATGACTGTGTACCACTTAAGATGTGAAGTTAGCTCAGCTGGATGCTAAAGTTGCACTAGGCTAGGTGGATCCACCCTTGTAGACATTGTAACAGATCTCCGTGACAGAGGATGCATGGGATCAGTGATGGATCCAGCTTTTATACTGACTATGGAAAAGTAGTTCAACTCCACAAGAAAAAACATGGTGTCTGCCTTCCTTCTTATGTTGTCAAAACCCAGAACAGCATTAAGGCAATGTAAACTTTCAGAGCTGTAAATGACATCTTGTTTTTCCTGTATTTTGAAAAAAAAAAAAAAAAAAAAGAGAGAGAAGTGTGTGTGAACAAGTAAAATGCTGGATCTCCTTTCTCCTTTAAAGGGAACATGTGCATCTTGAAGTCCATATTTTCTAGTTTTATCCCACTCATAACACTGACATCAGACCAGGAGATACCACTCTTAGCCTATGGACAGAATTCAGAGGCTTTTTTCTACAATTGGAAACTGTTCTGTGGATATTAAAAGGGAGCATTAAATTACTGCTGATTCTATATAAACCATTGTAAAGAAAACATTTGCATTTGAGATACATCAATTTGTCTTTCTCCTCCCCCTTCACAATAACCAAGAAAATGACACCGTGGAGAAAAGGACTGTCTTGAGAACACACCGCAGTCTTTTAATTGACATAAGATTTAGATGGGGTTAAATGCACAGATGTTGAGGATAAAAGCTGATTAATTTCAAAATATGTAGACACTCAGATAATCAATGTATGGATCATAGCACAGCACATTTCTATCAGTTTAAGATCTTCACGTTGCCTGCTTTCCAATTAATTCCCACATTCTCTAGACAACCAATGTGCTATTTTACACTTGATTTTGGTTATTTTATTTTGGGTTTTTGTATTTTTTTTTTAGGGAAGGCTCTATTGGGTATTCAGGGTCTCACTACTAGATTGGACTCATAGTGATCCACCTGTTTACAGCCTCTCAAGAGCTGGGACTACAGGAGCATGCCATCACACTCATTCTCAACTGCCATCTTAGCATGCCCTGGGGACAGGTGCCAGGTTTGAAACCCGGGACCCTGAACCTGCTTTCGGGCACTTTAATCCCTTAAACTATCTGGCTGGCCCTTGCACTTCCTTTTGTCTCTTCTCAACATACTGTGTGCTTTTTTTCACATCACTTTTCTCCCATAGCCTTCAATTATTATTTCCTATATGAAAGTTAGTTTAGCTAACTTTGTGTGCCAACCAAAGTGAAGCTTACTATATAGGTCACAGAGCTGTACAAATGTATACTGTTTAGTACAGAGACTGTTACCTACATCCATGCCTCTCTAGAATATCTATAAATGGCCTAAGGTGCTGCAAATATTTGTGTATGTGCAGATTTCTCTTTTCTTCATCCTTTCTGGAGTCTATGAATTTTATTGGACTGAAAAATCAGAACTTGGCATCACAAGTTTTCCCTGGTTCTTTAAAGTTCATAACTGCAATGGGCTTCCTAGGGAGCCATTTCACATGGCCTCTGGACTGTGCCCTCAGCTGAAGGGCACCCAGTTACTCCCATTATTCTCCAGCCTACTCTGTAAAACCACATCAAATGGAAGGCACTAGGACCTTGAGACTGCGGAGGTGCAAGCTGCCTTTCTGTAGTTCAAGGAGTGAAGCTCCAAAGCTTCAGTGCACTGGTCCAGAGCCCTGGTTTTATATGGAGGGCCAAGCCCTGGAGCTGCAGACCAAAAGTGGGAGGAGGGTAAAACCTAGGATGAGGTCCCAGTCTACTACTGCGGTGTTGGACCACGCTTGATAACTTAGCAGTCTTCTGCCTTTATGGAGAGCTATGAGCTCTACTTCTCAAAGATGAGGTATAGATTTGATAACAAATGTTTAAAAAAACTCTTTAAGCTGTAAAATATTCCACAATTGAAAAGGGGGGTTTCTGTTAACACTGCCAAGGCACTAGGCTGGTCTGGGCTGCAGGTCACTAGCAAGTGCCGTGATCACTAGCAGCAACAACAGACTCTTCTGCTCCTTGAAAGCTGGAGGGAATATTTTCTATGTTTAAATCATGTGAAATAATGAAAATGGAAACTTGCACTTGTAATTAAATTAATTATAAAAATTAATATAAATTATTATCATAAGAACTAATAAAAATTAGAGTTATAGAAAGCTAGTAAAACTGAGTGATAAGATTAATATTTAAATATGTAATCTGTCCTTTCATCATGTACACACAAAAGTAAAATTAAGATTAACATTTCATGAAATAACACTAAAATCTTCAGGCTTAGTGATTTTTCAGTGAGCATTCAGTATAGGTAACTACTTAATATAGCACATGCGTTTTTTTCTTTTTCATCTTTTTCACTTAAACAATGAAATTATAGTTGTTTCAGTTTCTAACCTCCGCAATATATAGGGATTTTCTGAACTTCTGCAAAAGTTGTCAGCAGAACTGAGTATTCAATCTCCTGCTCCCCTTCTCCCTGCCCACTGCTTCTCAGCCCTCGCCTACTCTTTAGAGGCTCTGCTGACCTACATGAAAAGGGATAGAAGGAGGAAGCGTGGAGTTGTGAGGAGCCATCTGGCCTCACCCAGCGGTCTGGACGCTGCCAACTCAGTGCTCTCCTAGTGGCTGCTACACAGAAATGAGGGTGCCCAGTTCTTCCTTCTGCCTCCAGCCTGGGGAATCCACTCTGCCCTGCGCATTGCAAATGGGGTTTTCATCGAGGATGCATGCACTCTATGTGGGTTCTGCCGAAATCTTGGCTTCTCAGTATGGAATTTTGTGCCTAACCAGAGTATATTTGTGTTTCTGTACTCATCTACCAGAAACTTACCATCTCAAGGAGGTGCAAAAGTGCTCTTCACATGTGTTCCGGTTAAAGCAGAAGAGAGGACACCTCCTACCCTTTGGTACCTAGTGCAAGTAACACTAGAAGGGTAAATATAGAAGCAGTGGTATTCTCTCTTCAAGCCAGTGTGGCTTTGAAGCTTGTGAACTTTGGCCACCTTCTCCCTGGGCTATTCCTTCCATCTTGATGGAGTAACATCCTTTTTAAGGATCTTCTGCTCATACTGTGTAACACACACAAGCTGGAATGCTTCCAGTTTCTCCCTTAATTATTAGAACCTTAAGACCTATCTCAAAGCCAGGACAAGCTAAGCAGAAGAATTATAGTCAGAGAACTTCCTGGAGGGAGAAAATGTCTTTAATTTAAAAGAGTCCATGTCAGACAACTCTCAAATATCCCTTAGAAAAACTTCCAGTGAGCATGGCCCCAAAAATCTTAGCCTTGCTACTCACCATATAAGAAAATATGTCCTAAAATAAAACCTAAGCTCATTTGCTTTGAGAACAATTTGACATCCTGTTCTAGAAAAATATTGACTCTTTTCCTTTTTCTTACAGGAAATATAAGCCCTGCTATTTCTATATAACTCAGTGAGGGAGCCAGCCATTGTTCAAGAGGCTGAATCTAACAAAATATGGCAAGGTTTCCATCTGTCTCACTTAACAAATAGGACACTCTTGATTGAATGGAATGAAACCAGCTTCATAAAATGTATAAAAGACAGCAGAGAAAAACCATAATGACTGACTTAATGTGACAAGCAAATAAAAGCAAAAATTGCTTTATGTCGATCTTCACAAATTAGAATAGAGTGTTACCAAGAATAAAAAGACCTTTTTATTATCAATTTTAAGAATTAGAGTATCCCCAAAATATGAATGCCCTATAAAGACATTTTGGCTTTTAAATTTTTAAAGCAAATACTCACTTTTCATTTCTGAGTTATTTTAATGAGTAACACAGAAAAGTTTGCTTATTAGAATTCAAACATTCTAACTTAACATTTTAGTACAATGTAGTATTTGTTTTCTCTCATGTGATAAGTAGGAAAAACTACAAATAATTTATCCTTTAAAACTTAGAAACCTTGGAGCTGAGGAGATAGCTCAATGGAATAAATACTTGCCTGTCAAGTGTAAGGGCCTGAGTTTAATCCCCAGTTCCACCAAAAAATAAAAAACAGATAAATAAAAATAAAACTTAGAAAACTTAAATATCTGAGTTTTTAATAAGTATTCCCTTTCACTTCAGCATAGTCTGTAACACTATTTTTTTTACATATAGATCATGTTCGGATGTCTAACAAGTATAATTAAATATACATGATTGGCAAGTCTACAACTTAAGGATGTTTTGCCCCAAAGCAGAACAAACAGAGAAAATCACTTCTTGTGTATGTAACTACATGGTATGTAATTCAGAATGAAAGCAGAGGTATTTTAAATACTAGAATTTAGTTAAATATTAGAATATAAAAATTCTCAAAAACGGTTGTGTAATTATAATTTCCTGTATAGTGTTTCTCTTTCTGCCTGAAAAAGCTTGTTCAGAGCTAAGAAAAAACCACACAATTTATAGAAAATAAATAAAACTTTTTTATATGGCTGGCCAGATAGCTCAGCAGACAATAGTGCCTGTTTAGGTAGAGTATAGTGGCCAGGGTTTGATCCCTGGATATGTAGTGAGAACCTGTAGACCTTGTACCAAATACATTAAAAAAAAAAAACTTTTTTATGTTGTTCAAGGATTCTGCCCAAGCTCTGCACATGGAGCTGCATCTCCAACTCATTTTTATTTTGTCTTTTTAAAATTTTGAGACATAGAGTCTTTTTAGGTCTCTGTTACCCAGGTAGTTCTCAACCTTTAGTCTTCCTGCCTCAATCTCCCAGAATATTTGGATTACAGGCTTTGCCACTGTGCCCAGCTATAAGTACCTTGTAAATATTGGCAGTTGTGAAGAAAACTTTGCTCTCAGGTCAGAAAAAGCAACCATCCTCTTTTAACTTGGACTTTTTTAATATAAAGAACTAAAAAGTCATGTTAAGTACCAAACATTTAAAAAATGAAATAGTAAAAAAAAAAA
>PVJA010042523.1:0-17284 GCA_004027025.1 Myocastor coypus | reverse complement strand
TTTTCTAAGCAACATCAATAGGGAGGTGGGTCATGCCCACACAATGTACTCTGTAGAACGATTGTGAGGACAATATGCAATATGTCAACTTTCAAAGAAAAGAAAGGGGAAAAGAAAAAAAAAATAATGTTGATTTAGAAGGGTTAATGTTTAATTGTTTGATCAATCTTATATACCTATATGTATTAATCTAAACTGATCTGATGATGAAAATATGTAATATAACTCGTGTTAAATTTAAACAATAAAAAAGCATATGATAAATATGGGTATAAAACCTATAACCATGTGTATTTTTTGCATTATAACAATTGCATATTACTCACCTGTCTCCATTACGTTTTTTCTCATTGTTGGGACAAAATACTGAGGCTCAGGATTAAGGAAAGAAGGGTTTATTTAGTTTAGAGTTAGTGGAGGTTTCAGTCTATACGTGGCTGGCTCCACGGCAGAGGACAGCAGCTGATGGTGGCAAAACCCGCAAAGAGCAAAGGGAAGAACACTGCTTGCAGCAGCAGTCAGCAGGCCTCTTTCCCTTCTTTATATCACGTGCAGGTAACCCAGCTGAAGGCAGGCGTGACACTCAGCCCATAATCCCAGCACTGCATCAAGAGCTCATCACAAACTCAAGAGGCCACCTTATGACTACATGAAGATTTGGGGGCACAACGCGACACCAACCCCAACAGTACCCAACATACCCCCCTCACCCCCACAAAACAAAACTAAACTAAACTAAAACGTTAAAGGAAGAGTCCTTAAGACCCGAAGCTAAGGACAAAACCATGTATGTGGACGTACCGTTTCTTTAGTTGTAAGCCAAATAAAATGGAGGGGAAAAAAAGCTGTTAAAAAATTTGCAAAGAATAAAAGTGAAGGCCGGGCGTGGTGGCGCATGCCTGTAATCCCAGCATTTGGGAGGTTGAGGCAGGAGGATTGGTGCGAGTTCGAGACCAGCCTGGGCTACAAAAGTGAGCTCAAGGTCAGCCTGAACTGTATAGCAAGACCCTGTCTCAAAAAGACAAAAAACAAACAAACAAAAAAAAAGAATAAAAGTGTATTTCATTGAAATAGAAAGCAGATAAAATCAAATCTTCAAAAGAAGAAGTAAAATAATGGATGATAAAAAACACACATACATACTAATCAATCCTAATGTCAAGTAAATATAAGGCATAAAGACAACAAACATTGTCAGCTTTAAACTTTCCAAAGGTAATATTTTTAGGAATAATGACTACTGTTAGAAATAATGGAGGTGGTCAGGTCTCTAATTAATATATTGAATTTCAAGGACTTGGAAAACATTTATTGAACAACAAGAGCCATAAGTCTTCATTAAAAAGTACTTATACTATTCTGACAAATAATTGCTCTTCTAGTACTTACATACAAATTGCTTATCACAATATTAATTTGATAAGATAGTGGAAGCAACCGAATGCCTAATAATAAGGAATCAGTCTAATTATATTGCCCATATGATCCAATACATTAATAGGCAAATGTTCAAAAATACTCCAAGGAAGAATACATAATGAAAGGAAAAACTCCAGTGTATATCAATAATCATAAACAGACCATACGTCATATCTAGAATATGATCTCTCGCTTTTAAAAAATTATTGGAAGACCCTAGAAAAATTAAAACCAAGCTTATTTCTAGCTAGCACTTTAAGAAAGCTTCATGCAACTTTTGTGGGTTCTTTTGCTTTACTGTGCAGCTTTTCAAGATAAATATTTATTAATGTTGTGAACATTATAGAATCTGTGAAGCTATTTTCTTAATAAAAATGTTTGCTTAGCATTCCTCTTGTTCACTTCGCCTTTGCTTATGGGGTAGATTATAGTAGATGGTGTGTTTTTAATTTAATGTAATAAAAATGCACATGCCTTGGGGTATTTCATTTTATGATTTTCACGGCGGAGGGAGGTGGTTATTAGCTCCTGCTTAAGTTTCCTCACTTAGAGAAAACAACCAGCAATAGAGAGGGAGTTGCCCTTGCTGGGCAAAAAGAGCAGGAGCATTTTCAAGTAGCTACCAGGCAGGCTGATGTGGGAAATTCTGTAGCTGGTGTCCAGATTGTCACTGCAAGACAAAGCAGGACGTTTTCCCAGTTGCAATCAAAATAGTAGAAAGACTCGTGTTATGATTCCCCAAAGGAACAAGGTAGCATCTCCCCTCAGCCAAAGTCTACGCAGCAGAGCAATGCAAACGCACGAAGGAAAAGCTCACACTTGTGCTGGCTGCGTGCCTACTGGCTGTGCTCAAGCGTGGTGGGGCCACAGTGGGCCAGCGAGCAGAGTGCTCAGACGCTCTGATTTTCATCCGACAGTACAGGAGCACACAGACATGCAACTTACATGATTTTTGAGTGCTAAATGAAAATGCCAAAAGCACCGGGACTTCTATTAGGTTTTATTATGACAGGCCTCACAGTGTGGCATCCTTTGACATGGCCTGGAACTTTATGAAACTGTCATCATCATTAGCAGTGGCATAATGGTAGTCCAGCAATGCACAGTACTACATACGGGTGCATGCAAATTGTTGAATCTGGTTTCCTCCCGAGCCACATCCGGGTCATTTCATGACTTCAAAGTCATTTGTGGACATCATTAGAAGCCATGTGAACTTTATAGTTTAATAGATCTTCTTAGCCTCTTCTCAGATCCAAAAGTGGGATAATAATGGCATAAGACAGGCATAAAATGGCACTGTCTCTGGCAAACTCTCCAGGTGATGTAGTTGCATTGTGCTGCCATTTTATTACTTAACTCAGTGTCTCTGTGTTTACGTGGTATTTGTCATTATGACATAAAGTAGCATATTCAAAATATAGCGAAAAGGCATAGGACAAAACTCAAGTACATCCTCAGAAAACATTTTGGTATAAAATTTTAGGAAACTCACAGTAGTTTTCGTACTTTCTATGCATTGAGCAATCTGTACTATGCAATAAGAGTCTTCTAAAAGATAAAACAACTAGCAGATCACAGGTCAACACACTTACTTGTTGATGTTCATGAGTGTGAATTTGTTGAGTATATATTCCCCTCGAACTATTCCTATTGTTCTGCTTGCAGTTAGAATGTACATTACAACGACAACTGGTTGGCCATGAACTGTGAAGTGGAGAGTTTTCTTTTCCAGAGAATTGGAGAACAAAATGTTTTTGTTTAGTTTTTTGTTTGTTTTGTTTTTGGTACTAGGAATCAAACTCCAGACCTTATGCTTGCCAGGTAGACACTATGCCACTTAGCTATATTCTTCACTTACAAACTGTGTTTATATGCTTTTTTGCTGTGTAGCAATAAAAGTTAGGTATCTGGATCTTATGATCCCTCAAAGCTCACTTTCAGGTATTTATTGACTCACAGTGATCAGCTTTACTAAGTCAGACACCATGTGGTGCTTTCTTAATAATATGATGTAAGGAATTCAACTTGTTTTCAAAAAGGTACTGCTGGAGGGTTATGATGAGTCAAATCTGTGTGGTGAGACCCTGTTACAACTAAATACACTTAAAAAAAGTGATTTTGTTTGCTTGAACTTACATCTCATGATACTGAGCATCCTATATTATGGACTATGGCTTAACCCTCTCACAAAATTTTCTGTTTGCAGGAGCAGGAAAGAAAAGTGAGAAAGGGAGAGGTAAAAATACCATGCTAAATATTAATATTTTTTAAAAATAATTTTTAAAACAGAGTACAAATTAGAATTGAAACGGAAAAATGTACAAGTGATACAGAATTTCACTGAACAAAGTAGCACACATTCCACAACATTTGTTGTACTACATAATATTGTAGTGCTGCCTTTCAAGCAGTTATTCACCTTGCCACATATATGCATGTACAATTGCGAGGGTAAAGAAAAAACAGAGAAATGTATAATAAATTAAGAAGAGGAAACGTACAAACAACCAAAAAAGAGATGAAACAAATTAAAGCTTTAACTGCTTCTTTCTATACTACAGCAGAAATGCGTAGTACACTTGTTCAAACCATGCTGCTTACATACATAGATAAAGTTCTGTCCCTGACTCCTCCTGTCCTTCTCCGAAACTCGGTAACTCTTTCTTTTTGAATAACTTCATTATCTTTTCCCAATACCTACTTTATCCTTCTAATTCCATTTTCTCTTTAAGGTTATCAAACCAAAGAGACAGTATGATATTCGCACGTGCCGATCTGATGTATTTCACTTAAGTATCTGTTCTCTAGTAGCATCCATTTACAGACAAAAGACTCAAATTTATCCTCTTCTAATTCTTTCTAATTTTTTAACAGTCAGGCTGAGACTGTTTATCTGTGGTTAAAAATGCTACAGGAGAGGGGATCGAGAGATAACTCAGTAGAGTAAGCACTTGCCTGGCAAGTGCAAGGTCCTGAGTTCAATCCCTGGTATCGCCAAAAATAAATAAATAAATAAATAAATAAATAAATAAATAAATAAATAATGCTACAGGAGGCCAGGGAGATAGTTTGGCAGTCTAAGTGCCTGCCTGGTAAGCTGAAGGATCTCAGTTTTATTTCTGGTACCACACGCCATGCTGGTCCTGCACTGAGCCAGCCCTGAAACTGGGCATGGTGATGCACACCTGTAATCCCAGTGCTGGGGAGGCTGAGACAGGAGGATCACTATAAGTCTGAGCTGCATAGTGAGTCCCTGCACCAAGCAAATAAATATACAGATAGATAGATCAATAAATAAATCTTTTAAAAAATGTAGGAACACTTCTGATGATTTTACTTCTTATTATAACTAAAGAAACCCCTAAGACTCTCTGTGCCCCACCAAACTGAATGATGTCTGTTAGATTTCTATCCAGGTGAGAAACCACATCACTGTTTGTAGATTTCAGAACTACCTAGATTGAAACCATCCAGGTGCACAAAAGTTTAAACAAGGACAATTCTTAGAAGCAGAGTGAGATCTCCATTCTAGTTTAGAGGTATGCACAGACAAGTATATTTTGATACAAAAGTCCCAAGTGGAAAGAAGACTTCATAAACAAGGCTATCTGCTGTAGTTCATGAACTACCTTTATCACTTTCACTCTTCTTCCTTCCTTTTCCTCAAAATTATCCATGGGAACAGCAGAACACTATGCATGTTCCCTCTTCAACTGTGAGAAACAGGCTATGATGAGCATAAAGACTTGACCATTTTGGAGGCTGCCAGCTACAGTCCTTGCCCCCCATAAGAAAACCTCCCTCAGTCTCTTGCCTGTTCAAAGAGGTCAATTTTTTTTTTTTCAGGATCTCAAGGTCACTGTCTAAGTTTTCATTAACATTGTGTTTTGGATATCAGTAAAAACAATTACTAAGTCGTATGCTTTTCTTTTGACTACTCTTCACAATCTTAACAGCTAGTATGAAATACCAAACTACCACTAATTGAAAATTGATGCTGGAATCAATTTAATTGGCGGCTCAGTGGAGAGGAACACACGCCGAAGCTTCCCCAACTGCTCTTCCCAGTGGAAATCTCTGTTAAATTTCTCTGACTTGAACCTAAGTACTAATTTACTTTAAAGAATGATGATTTTCTAATATAACGGTTGAACATAGAAGGGAAATTGCCTTTCCAGACTTGAATTTCATCATTACCACAGGTCAAGTGACCTGGAAAAGGATCACCCAAGTATGATTATCTGCGATGTGAGCAAGGAAATCTCGTTAAGGGCCACATACCCTCCCATCCCAATCCCTACAAGTTCTGCAATTCCTGAGAGTCAGATGGAGCACTTCACACCATAATCTTTATGTGTGGGCTTCACGATTCCAATTTCACTTGTGAAAAGAAGAGAAAGAACATAGCCCAAATCTGAAAGAGTGTGTCTGCTCTTTGTCCACCAGGCTGAGATTTCTGTTTACAGTATTTGCCCTTTATGGAAGAGTTGCTGTTTCCATCCTCTTTAGTGAGCCCCTCATCTACTGTTCACATAAACTCTATTGTGCGTTACAATTGGTCCCTGGTATTTTCTGGATGAGAAACCTGAGGCTTAGACCAGGAAAGTATTATTTCTAGTATCACACGGGTAGTGAAAGATAGAATAAAAGTTTTTACTTAACCTTTGGGATCGTATCTTTCCTTCTCAACCATCACCAGTACTTACTCTGTACTTGAAAGTAAAGCCTATGAAGATGGTTATTAATAATGAAAAGGCTGTATAGACGTTGGCAAACAATAGGAAGATTAAGTGAATGACATTAAAGGTGTATAGTAATTCAGCCTTGAGAAGGATATCCGAAAGTTAAATGAATTACCAGAGTACGGGAGCTCCTCTCTGTCAGAGTGGTAGGGCCTGTGCTTGAAAGCGTGAAGCAGACGAAGTTCTAGATTTAATCATGACACTTATTCCATTTCTTCATATTCTTAACTCCGTGTCTGTTGAAAACTTACCACATGGTGCAGCAGAAAAAAATATTTGGCCTATTCTGTATTTTCCAAGAACAGCATCACCAAATGTATATCTGGTCCAGCCTTGCTGTCTATGTCAGGGAAGAGTTTACTGTGTTTTGAGCCTTTTCTTTTTTTTTTTTTTTTTTTTTTTTTTTTTTTTTTTTTTTTTTTTTTTTTTTTTTTTGTCTTTTTGAAACAGGGTCTCGCTATGCAGTTCAGGCTGGCCTTGAGCTCATTTTTGTAGCTCAGGCTGGTCTCGAACTTGCACCAATCCTCTTGCCTCAGCCTCCCGAGTGCTGGGATTACAGGCGTGCGCCACTATGCCCGGCCCAGCCTTTTCTGTATGAGAAGTTTAGATGGCTTTCACATAAAATCAGACACACACACACACACACTCCAATGGAAAAGAGACCCCGGAAATAAATCCACACTTCCATAGGTAACTGATTCTCAATAAAGTAGCCACAAACATACAATGGATATTCACAGATAGATGACTAAAATTAAGTCTTGGTCATCCTACATAAAAAGTAGTTGATAACTGATGAAAGAACTTTATGAGATCTGAAATTTAAAACTGTTGCAAGGAAACACTTCAAGAAATTGACCTAGGCATGGATTTCCTGCATGGGACTCACAGATCTGAGGAAACAGAAGGCATGGCTGACAAAAAGAACTACCCAATTAAAAGTGTTCTGCACCGAAAAGAACATAATCGCCAGAGTATATAAATGAACAAACATCAGCAACAATAAAAAAAAAAAAAAAAAAAAAAAAAAAAAAAAAAAAAAAAAAAAAAAAAAAAAAAAAAAAAAAAAAAAAAAAAAAAAAAAAAAAAAAAAAAAAAAAAAAAACAGACCACAGACTGAGATACAATCTTTTCTAGTTATTTATGTGGCAAAAGATTAATACCCAACACTTATAAAGAACTCAAAAGCAAGTGAAGAAGAGCACTGGGCACAAGAGAAACCTACACGTGCAGCTTTATTGCAACACTACTCCTCAAAGCTGAGTCCCAGGATTAGCCAAGGTGCCTGTCCACAAACAAACGAATAAAGCACAACTGAAACAATGAAGTATTATTGAGCCATCCAGAGGAATCAAATTATCTCATTTTAAAGCAAATGGAAGGAGCTAGAGATGATCTCATGAAGTAAAATAAGCCAACCATAGAAGGATAGGTATATGTGTGTTCTCGGATATGTAGGAACTACAATAGATCAATAATTAAATTGAATTAAATTACTGATCATTTACACGTAGAAGAGGTACTGACTATTAAGGAAGGACGAAGATATTGGGGAAGTGTGGAGAGCTGAGGGTAAGAGTACGAAAGAAAAGCTGCTAATAATCTCCCTGGAAGAAGAAGAAATTTCTCTTGGTACATCTAACTGGTCATTTGTGTTAAAATAAAATAATAACGGGGAAGGCTTAACTGGTAATGGCCACAGATCATCGTCTTCTTCATCATCATCATCATCATCATCATCCTTTATATTATTATTATTAATTTGATGCATCGTCTGCATGCAAGATTGAAAATGCTGACTTCTGAAAGATTACGCTCCCCACCACCACCCCGGGCAGGTTAGTCCGTCACAGTCACACGTGAACGCAAGCCTATGATACGAGTTTGCACAATTACTCTTCTTGAGGCAGTTTTCTCACAGAGTATTAATGCAATTTTTAGCTGGAAGGGTTGGTCCTTCCTTCTCTTACTGTTAGGTGGCCTCTTTATGCTTTCCTGGAATGCTCTCCATTTGCTCAGGAGAACTCAAATGGTTCCAATGATATTTAAAAAAAAATAGAAAACTACTTTGCAGCCTGGTTTGACCCTATGAAGATTTTAAGTTGATAATAGATGGTATAAACAACCTCCCTCTGGGCATCTTCGTGTGCCAAAAAGCTTGACTCTTGATTAAAGTTATAAAAACGATTTAAAAAAAAAAACAGCGACAAAGATGGCAAAGGAATAAAAGAAGCACCGACTAAAGCCCACTCAAACGATAAAACTGCAACAAATACGTATTAAGCGTCGTGTGTGTGCCAGACCTCACTCTGAGGCTTCCACTACAGCCACAAAAGTTTATCACCCTTTGAGAAGAGTCGGGTATTGCACCCTTAGTGTGTCCCTTGGGAAACTGAGGCTTGGAATGTTGGTGTTAATTGGTGCAAAATGATGCAGCTAGGAAGTAGAAGTCAGGACTAAATCCATACATTCCAGCTCAAGGGCTCACATCTTAAACAGCATACTAATTTGACTCTATCTTCCCTTATGTTTAGGGGGAAGACTTAGAAAAGGCAATGTTCTATTAGTTCTAAGATACCATCCCCCCCACTCTATTCAAGGACACTTGAAAGTCATCAGTCATGAAAGGGCTCTGTTGGAATGACATCAGTGTGACCATGGCAAACATTGACAAAGGATTATTTCTGAGTGCTATTCCTGGAGGTTTGGTTTATAAAGTGCCAAAAAACTGCATAAAGATGTAGACTGCCCCGTGAGAGAGAAAGAGAGAGTAGGAACCAGTGTATTTTCAAACTCTTAAATGTGCTTTTCAGGGGCAAATGAAAGTCACACTTACAGAGCAAGTGAACAAGACATCTATTTCCTGTGTATATAACGTTGGGGAAATTGCTTAACCTTTTGAAACCCATTTTCTTATCCGTACACACATACAAATCTACAGTCTAACAGTATTACAAGGCAGCAGCAATGTCTTGGGCTGCCACCAGTGATAGAGTAAGTCCTTGGGGCTCATCCTCCCAGAAAACACAAATAGACAATTTAAACTGAAAAAACAAACAAACAAACAAAAAAAAACCCTGCTCAGAAAGCATCAGGGAACTAATAAAACAGTGAAAAATACCTGGACAGGGACACTACAGTTAGGGAAACTCAGAGAAATAAGCTGGGAATTACAGGCTAATTTCTTGACTGGGACATACACATTCTAAATGCAGTAGCCGAGCAGCCTGGGAGATGAACCTTGTTTTGGACAGACCCTGGAGGGTCAGGCCATAGAACTGGGAGGCAAGGACCTCTGCGACGATGCGTTAAGTTCGTGCACCAGGAGCAAAGACGAATGGAAAAAAGATGAGCTTTCACAGGAAGTAAAATTCACAGAATGCCTTGGATGCAGGGAGTCAGGGCGTGCCTGCGTGCCAACTGCCAAGCTTAGGAAGAGGAGAGAGTGGATTCCTGCTTGCTGGAAATGCGTCCGTTGCTTCTCTGCAAGGTGTTTATACGAGTCACCCTCCTCGTAACTATTCGTGGACTTCTCATTTAGGTAATTGTTACGCGCCACAATACAATTTTGTTTCAAATATTTATTTTTCAGGAAACAAAAACAAAAATTCCACCTCCTCGATATATTGTCTCTGCTGCGCTACAGGGGTATACCTTCCACAGTGTTTTCAAGACCTTGGTCACTAGCACGGATGTCATACCGGTAACACACATGCAACCCCAAACTTTTCTTCCCTGGGTTTTAATTTTTTGCGCACACCACTTAATTCTGCTAACATAGAAAACGATTAGAAATTGTATGCACTACTATCAGACGGGGGAAGGGAAAGACAAAATAAAATAATCCCTAAAGAGCAGATCCCAGAGCGCTGGCTTCAGTCTGTTTGCAGGAAGATGTCGGGGCTGCCAGCCTGCTCGCTTCCACAGTGGCCTCTCTCTCCGCTGAAGGCTCAGATAGTACATTAGTCCTTGGCCATTCAGAAAAATCGAAAACCAACCCTTTGAGGTGAGAGCCTCTTGCCGAGACTTCTGGAGTACCCCATTGCTCTAAGTTTACTGTTCTTTTAAAAGTGTCCATGATCTTTGCCAGTGAAATCATTCAAATTCTTCCCCGAAGAATTTAACAAGGCAGAGAAGAAGTTTACCCTCTATCCTCAGAAGAAGCAGATAGCAAAGTTCTGGTCCTTTGGCATCCATCCCAAGACTCTGTCGTTGTATAACTGAACTGGTAGTGTAAAGTTTTAAGTCTCTGACCCTGTGCTCATAGAGAGAAGCACGAATGCATGTATTAAACATGGACCTTAGAAAGCAGGCAAAAGTAAGTCCAGTATTCCTCCTGCCAGCTAACTAGCAAAGTTCCATCACTGAGCCTGTATCTCCCTGCCTGTTCTAATAGATACAGTAACACCGAGCCCCTCGGTGCAGTTGTGCTGCGTGAACAGCACAGAGGGTAGGCATTAGAATGCTAACAATCCTCAGCAGGTGAAATTGCCTGTTTCCATTTATTTAAAAACAAAACTTTCGCTGCCTCGTAGTTGTACTGCTGCATTGCTAAGCAACTTGTTACTTCAATCAATGTCGATTTTGAATTATAGTTAAACCATGCTTTATGATAAATGTTGTGGGTCTCTTGTTGGTTTGTATTTTAGGGGCGGGCCTGAAGGGTGTTCAGAGTCTCACTAGTAGATCGGACTCCTAGTGATCAGACTGTCTACAGCCTCTCAAGAGCTGGGATTACAGGTGTGAGCCACCATGCCCAGTCTCAATCGCTGTTTTAGCGCACCCTGGGGTGGGGCCAGTATGGCAGGCCCAGGGCTCGAAAACCCAAGGATCGAAAACCCAGGCCCCTGTGCCTGCTCGCAGAGAGTATGCTAAGTTTTGGATCAAGTGGAATGTCTTCTGTTTTGAAATGCAGGTTATATTGGTTGACTGGGTAGCAGTCAAAGAAGTTTTTAACAATCCCTAGGCTGGAATAATCTTTAAATAGCCTTCTTGATTGTAGTCTTTTAATCTCCCTTTACTTGATTTTTTTTTTTCCTTTAGAGAACTCATTCTCTGCCTTATGAGGCTACCAGGTTTAAGATCCAGGAATTTCTATCCAAATTGAAGCTAGTCGTGAATGTGTGTAGCCCTATAATGTTCAATCCACATCTGCGGTACGTATCTGCTAACTTGTTAGACTGCCAGGAGCAGAAAGATTATGAAATGTAACACACAGAAGGAACTCAATGTACAAATCAATAAATAAGACATTGATTTTATGTATAAGTGAATAGCAATAATCCAGAAATAGTGGCTTAAATCAGAGAATTTGGAGATATTCGAAGACTTTTCCTACCATAAAGTGGAATCAATCTCTGCATCTCATGGTCTCTGTCTGTCCCTCTTGTTGTGTGGTATCTCTCTGTCTCTCTGTCAGTCAGTCAGTCTGTTTGCCTGTGTCTGTCTTTCTCCTCATTTTGTATTTGCATATATGAAATTATTTTAAAGTAAACAAATATGTATAGTGAGCTGACAACTCAGGTGCAACTTATTTTATTTCAATATTACTAGCACTCCTTTTCATACGCTCACTGCGTGTTCAACACCCCAGAAAGGATCAGGATCTGCTCCATTATTATTATCATGATTGTTATTGTTATTATTATTATTTTTATTATTATTATTATTATTATTATTATTATTATTATTATTATTATTTTGCAGGACCAGGGGATTGAACTCAGGCCCTTGCGCCTGCCAGGCAAGCACTTATTCTACTGAGCTATTTCCCCTGTCCCCTTCTCTATTGCTTTTGAAAATAATGTAAACTTTTCATTCTCTTCTTTTGTCTTCTTTTGTCTTATGGGAGTGCTGATTTGTTCCAAGCTCTGCTCACTAAAGGAAGGTTTCATCACTGGCCTGTGATAAGTTTATTCATGTATCTGTTTGCATCTTAGTACTGCCATAAACATCTTCACAAGATGCTTTTCTCCCTGGGACAGACATATTAATAAATATTAATAAATAGTGAGCTACCCCTGCTCCATCTGTCACATTGGTTTGATTCCTTTCATATCAGGCACGCACCATCAGGCTGCACGGGAATCACAGAGCCTTACTTTTTTATTATTATTAATTTTTAAATACCTCTCTGTTAAATTCTTCACTAAGCAGGTAGGGTTGAGTCTAATGTCTGTGGGATGTTGTAGCTTTAAAAAAAATGAAAAAAAAAAAAGGGAGCTAGAAATCAATGCCTGTTTGTTCAATAACAGGGCAAAAGGGAAGAGAACACGTTTGCAAACAGCAGGTGAAGCTTTCGATTCGGGAGGCAATCAGAGTATCAGCTGTGTGCCTTCAAGGACAGAGCTTGTAGCTGTATAGCAACCCAGGGGAAGCGAGCCAAAGGCAGAGCTTCTTCGTTTTGAGATTTTATGCATTTGCAAAAACATCCCTGACACTCTTACTGATATCCTGATTCTAAAAGCTTATACGATGAGACCCAACTTTGATGCTCAGCAGTCTGCCTTCCCTTGTTGGTTGCCTTCGGATATATCTTAGGATGAAACTTCATGCTGAATTTACAGTAAAGAATGGTGAACTTTAAAATATGGGTGTATGCTAGCTGTCAAGAAAAGAAGAAGCCTCTTAGCATCTAAGTCCTCTTAGAGTTCCGGCTTGTGGCTAGATGCAGCAGCAGACACTGGGAAGACACAGACAGCCTGTGCTTTCTAAAAATGTTAGGGATGTTAAACTAAAACCGGGTTTATTCCTTGGCAAAGCATAATTCTTTGTAGAATCGAAAGCAACATTATAATTTCAAGGTATACTGCTATAGATGCTTTTCCATTAGAGTAACTCACAAGAAAGCTGAAGCAGGTTAAATCGTCCTTGCACGGTATTGAATTTTCATTGAACACACGTGAATCATAGCAGCATCTGGGGATCCCTGAGTCATGGCTCACCTGCGGAAAGGACGTGCAAGACACACGTTTTCTCAAGGTTTCCACAGCTATGAAAACCATCGAGTTTCGCTCAGCGAGGTGTTGATTTTCTTTGGCAGCAACACGCAAACACTGCACCCAATATCACACTGCTCACCAAAGGCTGTTTATAATTCTTGAGAGTTTGAAGTCAAACACGAAAGAAGCATTTTCCTCTGTTCATAGTAAACGCACTTCAATCACTCCTTTCACAGGTCAATGAGGTGATGGTTGCAATACGCCTACGAAGGCTGAGGGGACCAGCCCTGTGATACGAAGCTGACGCTTCCATTTCTACCTCCTCTGCTCCTGCCAGCAGCTCCATCTTGCACATGTAGAGTCCAACAATGTATGTTTATGAATCCCTGTTGTTTAAACCATGTACTGTAGTTCTTTGCTACAGCAGCCATAGAAAATTAACATCTCTACTAGCAACGATGCCCCACAATGTTCTAATGGTCAACTGCATTACTGTCACTCAACAGCAGCTCCTTTAAAAGCGTATCAAGGTGTAAATGGCAATTCATGCAATCAAGTTAATTAGTTTTCTTTTTTTTTTTTAATAAACATCATTCAGTTATTCAACTATTGCTATCCTGGTTTTATAGCCTTGATGGATAGTCCACCATGAAAAATAATCAGGGCATTAGGGAACTGAGAAGATAGCTCAGTGGTCTCAGTGGATGCTTGGAAAGTGTGAGAAACTGAGTTTATTCTCTTTTGTACCACATGCTGAGCCAGGTCCAGATCCAAGGGGGCACCACCATACAGACGATGGTTCATAATTGACAAAAAAAGTCTGTGATGACAGAAATCAAAATCAAAGGACGCTTCAGGCAGGTTGGAGAGATAGTCGCCATGAGAGGTTCCAGTGCGCTGGGATGGTAGAAATATTGCAAGTCATGATTTAGGGAGCTAAAATTCTCAATTTTCAGGTCCCTGGATACTTTAAAGTGTGTGTGTTAGGACTTGTTATAAGGCCTTCTATCAGCATTTAAGGCCAACTTATTTTAAATCATTTCAAATAATACATACCAAGTACTCTGAAAATGATACTGAAGGATCTTGCTGAGATAGACAAAAGTTATTTATCATTGGGTAATTAGTATAATATGATATTGAGGACTTAAAAGAGAACTATTTTTCTTTTTTTTTCATTTTTTAAAGCATACAAAATAGTGATAGAAAAAAATAGCATTAGAAACAATACAAAATTTCACTAAACAAAGTAATAGAAATTCAGTGATGGTTGCTGTATTGCTTGACACCTCCTCCTCCTCCTCCTCCTCCTCCTCCTCCTCTTCTTCTTCTTCTTCTTCTTCTTCTTCTTCTTCTTTCTTCCCCCTCCCCTTCCCCTTCCTCTTCCTCCTCCTCCTTTTTTGTATTTTAGGAAAGGGTCTACAGGGTGTTGAGGGACTCACTAATAGATTAGACTAGTAGTGACACACCTGTTTACAGTCTTCCAAAGGGTGAGATTACAGACACGTGACACCACGCCCAGGTTCAGTTGCTGTCTTAGCACAGCCAGGGGTGGGACTGGCATGGCAGATCTGGAGATCCAACCCCCAGGCCCTGCACCTGCTTGCAGGGGCTTTAATCTGCTGAGCTATTTGGCAAGCCCTTGATGTTGTCTTCAAATTAGTTTTTGAAAAGTATTTTAAAGACACTTTAAAATACTAAAATGTTATAGAAGCATGATAGTAATCCTTGTATTTATGGTCATGCATAGTGAGTGTCTAGGATATAACATATAATGTCTGAGAGAGACTTGCAAACTTGAGCATCACTAGTGAACAAATAAAACACCACTTAAAAGTAAAATTCACAAAAATTTTATCTAAACACAGGAAATTTCATTTCTGTCAGAGTTCTTAGGTACATTCATCAGTCCAACAATTATTGGGCATAATACTTTAAGATAGCTGTAAGACAGAAGCAAAAAAAATAAAGAATTAATAGTCTTGTATTTTCTTCCTTTTTTTGGTCACAAATGGACAAACAGTTCCTGAGAAATAGGCCCTGGACTATGTAGATCATTTTCTAGGTAAATGGGAATGTGTTTTCTTTTGTGAACTGCAACCTAACCTGTTATTTACTTAGTAGATAGGAAAGCCAGATACATTTAATGCCAACTATAATAATATTCATGAAAGTGTGGAAGCGTTGAAAACACTTTTTCGTGGCTCCACCACCTAATTTTGCATTTGAGGGTAAAGCTTAGTTAAGGACTCTACCTACAACATGAACGTTCTCGGGATAAAGTATGTTCGCTGCACACACTAAGTTCTTGCTCATAACCCCCTAGGTTGGTATTTTATGTCACTTTTTTATTCTGGGTTCATCACACCCAAATCCTTTGAAGATATTATAATTCTACAAATTCACTGGGAGAGTAAGTTCAACATGCCATTACATTTCACCTGTGATTTTTTTTTGGGGGGGAGGGACCGGGGTTCACACTCACAACCTTGCACTTGTCAGGCAGGCACTGGTGCCACGGACCCATCTCGCCAGCCCCTTTTCCTGTGAATTGTGAGCCTCTGCTGTGGAAAGATTCCGTGTTTAGAATAGATTAAAAAGAAAATTTAGAAAGATTTTCTGTGTTTAGATAAAGAATTCCACCTGCAAAACTATATAAATATCCTCAGCTTCAAACAACATTGTGTCTCTCTGCTCTTTCTTTCTTGCTTTTTTGCTTTCTGTCCCGCTCAGCCCACCCCACAGGCGGGACTGGTGCAGCATGTAATGCCAGGAATCGAACCTCAGTCCCTGTGTTTGCCTAAGTTTGCCTAAGGAGGTGCTTTACACCACTGAGCTATCTCCTCAGCTGCTGTACCTCTCTCCCTGGAAGGCCAGTGAAACCCTTCTCTCAGGGTTTCAACCTTTCTGCACCTCTCAGAGATGCATTTTGAATTTATTTTCTGTGACAGCACTCAAGAACTTAGTGAGTGGACTGAGATGATGACCCTCTTAATATCTGGGGTAAATATTTGGACCCCATCTGTTAAGGATGAACATGAAAATTTTTCATTATTATTGCTAAAATTTTAAATAAAAATCTTTCAAATGATCTGCACTTGGCGAAAACTTAGTGTATACTGCTTATGCTAATATTCATTCTTTTAAATGTTATTTTAGTAATAATAGTAATTTAATACTCAGAACTAATGTGTTTAATGAAGAACCAAACACACGATCTAAGAAAGGCAAAATTATCAAATGACCCCCTTTTGTAAAGCAAATCAGCGAATGCAAGGATGAGACTAAGTGTTCTACAAATGACAAATAGTAGAAAGTAAAATTAAAAAAAGAAACATTTTGTATGGCTACGAAAAAAGGAAAGACATCTTGTGCTGCAAACTGGTCTGAATCAATCTGGAGAGATAGTGGAATAAAGCTCTTTTAAAGAGCAGAACGAACACTCTGATAGAAGAAAGATAATAGCTCACTTTAAGTGAGAAAATGCATAGACAAAATAAACCAGAGCATATGTGACAGCGTCAGGAAATAGAATCCTGACTGAGCAAAGCAGGAAAGGATCAGCCACCCAACTTGCAAGGCATTCGCCTCCCCCAGCTTCAAAATAAAATAACAGAAGGACTTAACATAACGCTGAAAAGAGTTGAAAAAGACACAGAGGGAGGTGGTGGAGATGGCCATTTTGCTCCGTGGCAGGTTATCTGGCTGCAGTCACCAATGCTGACGGTCCATCACTGTTACAAACTGCGTGGTGGGTGGACACATCCCTGAAGGGAGCAAGAAGCCTGGCCGCTAGGAGGCGGACCCTCTGCAGGGAGCTGGAGTGCACGCCTTCTGCAACACCCGTGCGAAGCGTGACACGGTCTTTCTTCTTATTAAAAGGTTTCTGCACAATACGAGAAATCGCCAATGGAGTGAAAAGAAAACCCATGAATTGAAAAACAAGAACAAAAGCAAACAGACAACGAACAGGGCCAACTGTCCCTCGGTAAGTGACCTCCTTCTGGAACACATACAGAATTTTTTTAAAAAGCCCCTCCCCAATTCAAAGCCCCAATCCATGGACATCAGAGATGAACACACAGTCCTCAGAAGAAGAAATACCAAAGGGACAGGGGAACGTGTTCAACATCACTGGCCGTTTGGAAATGCAAGTTAAAACAATGCGTAGACATCATC